>JAANSP010000094.1:0-31666 GCA_036850745.1 Homidia socia
AACATTGCATTGAAGAATGTAACATTTTATAGCATGCTTTTATAATGCGGATAACGAGAACACGCTGCCGCTAGTAACAGTATTTTCCCCAGCGCTCTATTCACTTCTCTTCTCTTTCTCTGCGAACTGGGAATCTGGCTGAAAGAAACGATAAAATGAGAAACGAGTACCCATCCAAATCCTCTTTTATGAAGACAATATGCATGAAAATGCCATTGCCATGGCACATTTTCTTTGTAATACATATAATATACATGGTAAATATACACACTATATATTATATAAATATATATGTTTTCCTTGTTCTTTTTATCATTTTTCCTTTCTCTTCTCTCCATTGCTTTGTCGTCATCAATCTTTCATGTATAAATTCTCATTCATTTCTTTACAAGATTTTCCCCCCATTTCAGCTCAATTTCAGTGTAAAACAAGTCGTCGTATTATTACTCGTCAAGGCTGCTGAATAACAATCGTATCTCTTCTTCTCTCTTTACGCTTCAATCGATATAGGAAAACAAATAGGAGAAAAAATAGGCAAAACATTCCTTAGAAAATCATGCCATCAAAAAACAAGCAAAAAATGCAAATCTACGAAATTTACGTACTTTATTTCGACATGCAATAATGCCGTATGTCAAAAATTATTATACTCCGTGCGACGACTGTGAAACCATTATGGAACCACAATAATATAGGCTGTCGGTTTGACGTCTAATTTGAGCTAAAAACGAAACATGTCTCACGTCAAAGCCTGTTTACTTCCTGACTTTGACAAAAAGCAATAATAATGGCTTTTTTACAGATGACAAGTAAGGGAAAGTAGTAAATATAAAATTTTGATGAGCACAATAGGCCTTTATTATAAGAAAAAGTTGAGGGAAACAAATTTCTTAAATGATGATGGTGAAAAAACATAAACTCTACTTTGTGAAGCTGCTCTTTAATTCTAATTGCATTGTTAAGGCCATGACGTTTCGAATAAACACTTTTTGTTTGACTTTGCCTTATATATACTCTTCATTTTTTATTTTTTCAATATAATTTTATGTGTTGTTAAAAAACGTGACGAGGGAAAGAAAAAGGAACAAGCTGCAAATATCCATGGTTTTCTTTTTAGATGGTCATTATCTGAAGAAAATTGCCCACAACGGCGGTGGCCTCAAAATATTCTGTATTTGTGACGCTTGAATTAATCTATCTATCATCAAAGCAGCAACACCAGACCAACAATGGCAATGAAAGCATTTGTTGTGTGTGTGTGTATGTATGTGAAAGTGTAAAAGGCATTTGTTGTACTTTGTACAATGTACAGCTGCTGTCGTCAGGGTAGTCCTTATAAGAATAAATATATCTAATAAAATGCAGGAATACCAGTATACAGTGTGTATGTGAAAGTGTAAAAGGCATTTGTTGTACTTTGTACAATGTACAGCTGCTGTCGTCAGGGTAGTCCTTATAAGAATAAATATATCTAATAAAATGCAGGAATACCAGTATACAGACTAGACACTTTACAGCTGCTTTGACGGTCTTACATTTGTATTTGTAGGTTTTTTTTGTTTCGTCCTTATTTCAGTAAAATTGCCAAGTGAAACATGATCCGGATGGAGTTAATGGCAGTTTCTTGTTAACAGCAGAGCGACTGAGTGCACACACACAATAATACACTTTCTCCCAAATATTACCACATACAGTAGGCATACATACACAAGTATCAGCATGTGTGATGATGAGATTATTTTGTTATCGTTAAACCTACCCGAATGCCCTTTGTCACAGTTGAGGAAAAGGGAGCGTTGATAGGCTGCATATGACGGGAAAAAATCTGCAGGCTGATTTCCGTTTTCCAGCCATCGGCACAATTTTCCCACGGCGGTCGCTGTGTCCCTTCCTCTAGAGTCATATTCCACTCCCGCATATACTTTAACACCCTGCACAGGAAAGAAGAAAAAAAATGAAAAAAATGTGTTTATGCATAAAAAATGGGTAGCCTACCTACGTACTCGCGAGAAAAATTATTTTGGCTAACCAAAGTCAGCCACCATATATCACCGCAAACTTGTATAAAGCATAAAAGAAGCATACTATATCATTCTATCAACATAAGGGCATCATTGTGTCATAACTTTGAAACACCAATTCGGCCTCTTTCTTGTCATAATTTTTTTTGCTCCTTCTCAATTCTTAAATCGTATCAGTCAGTCTTCATATGCATTCTAGTAGTACCACACCCTGGAAAACTAAATAAGTCCACCTTGCCCCTGGAATGCACTCTTGTCATTTTTTTTCTACTATTGAAATTTATAGTTGACGCTGTGATTTTTTATAAAATAGTCACTTTAAATCTTTTGAAAGCCTCTTTCTTCTTTTCAAAATACACAATCTTTTTCTTTTTCAAAAAAATATATTCCATAATAACTTAACTTTGCCATTTCTAGTTGGTTGTATGTTATAAAAAATAGGTCAAAAATGTACACCACATAAAAATCCCATGCTAGTCGTATTATTACTGTTAATAGCATTAATAAAAGAGTATATGGGGGAAAGTAGTGGATGGGGGTGGGAGTGCAGAAAAAGCGAGGAAGAGAAAAGCATAGAAAATAAAATGTGTAGACAACTGACATGTATTGCAGCATTCATTCACTCACCAGCAGGTTTCACCAATAAACTCTCCCCAAGACCCAGCCACTACCCATTACCGATTTGCTCACTGACGGAGAACGATCTTATGAAGAAGAAGAAGAAGCAGTGGAAGCTTTTTTATTTTTTATCTATATTTTCTACAAACCTTGTAGAAAACGTTAGTTCATGCTCATGTACTTACTTTCTCCACTTTATTTTTTCTCCTTTCTTCTAGAGAAACAGTAGAAGCTGTGTGCACGTTCGTCCATAAAACTTGCAGCGATACGAGAGAGTACAAGAGAAATGGAAGAAATAGAGGACAGCGATACACTTAAATAACTTGCTATTACATACATATATTAGGGCCCGTGTAAGTAAGCCAAGTCAAAAGAGTGAGAGAGTGAAATTATAGTACTAGCATTTTAGTTTTTTCTCCCTTTCGTATTCTTCTTTTTTCAAGGCAACTTACTTACTTATCAGTGATGATAGATGCGTCTTATAAGCTCAGCACATTTTAATGCTTCACTGTCAATCTAACATTTACTCTTGCTTGCTCGCTTGCCTTTTTTCTCGCTCTCGCCGTCGCCGCCGACGCCAGCATACCATTTCCACCTCCACCAGCAACATCTATGCTATGCTTTTTATTTTTTGTTGCAGAAAAACGGAGGAAATAAGTCGAGACGAGAGAGCGAGAAAGAATAAAAAGAATAAAAGTGGAAATGTTTTAGATAAAAAGGCAAAGCCAGCATGATCATCATGGCCAGCCTCATTACACTTTGCAAGTGTGTGTGTGTTTTCTTTTAAAAGAGTAAAAAAGAAAGGATGGACTGGTGTAGTAACGTAGTTAATATACTTGGTTGTATGGGTAGGGGTAGATAGCGAGAAGAAAAGGGAAAGTTAAGTGAGCAAGACGAAGTGGGCTGATTTTCTTTTTGAAAAAGAAAAAAAGAAACGAAAATGTGCAAAATATGAATATATGGGAGATTAGTGTAATGTTTCCAGGCTTCCATTTTTATATTCCTTTGTTCCTCTCTCCACCTAACTCTCTCTTGTTACTGGAATGCAAATTTGAACAAAGGGAGAGACTTGTAGTGAGTTTTTTAAGATGATATTATATATACACTACGCGAATAACACAATTATAAATAATTCAGACATTTCTTCTATGAGCAAATTGCATAGTTGCTCTTTCCATTCCAAGCAGAGGCCATCAGTAATGTAGGAGCCCATAACTATACATTTTGCTAGATTGATTTAGTGTTAATATAAAATTTAACAGTGTCATTTTCTTTGAAAAAAAAACCACATTTTATGTGTGGTGGCACCAGGTACGTGTGTGTATATATATTTTGGTTGTTTTGATTAAAAGTTTAATCTGTTGAGGGGGAGGAAGGTGGCAAGATGGGATACTTAAAGTAAAATAAACTTTTGTAACGGCAGTAGCAGTAGTGTGAAGGTAAAAAGTAAGATTTTTGCTTCCTCTTGATAAAACTACCTAATGCACTGTACCATTAGTAGTACTGATGTAAAAGCAGGAGGAGAAAAAAGCCAGACATTGGATTAGATATTAGTCGTTGGGAAAATGGTAATTTATTTGGGCGCATTTATCCTGAGCAAAGTTCGTTACAAGAAGACGCAACCAAGGTTGGGTTAGATGTCGACCTGGAGCTATGCGCGTATTAACAGGATGACTAGAAAGGCGTGGAATTAAAGTAGAGTTTATAGCACGCTCCAAAGCATTAAAGCATGGGCACGGCAAAGAGAAACGCACACTAACTGTAATGACATTTCTTTTCAGATGGCATTACTCCAAATGAAGGAAGGGGCAAAGGGGGTGGAAAATCCATTATCACGGCCTGATCACTCACCAGTTACATCATTTCGAGATTTTCCCTAAAAAACTGGAACATGTTGCAAAAAGTAGCGAAAGTATCAAACAAGTTTTCGTATACATTTCACTCTGTACAAGTCTAGATGGATGGGCATTTAAATGCTACTTTAAATACTACTTTAAGTTTGCATCGGTAGCAATTCATGGAAATGCAGTCATTGGACGGATAGTTTGGAAATACGTATATACTTCTTATTACTTACAACGACACTAACTTCCAATGCCCAATTTGCTAGTAGTGTGCATAACAAAACAATAAATTCCTAGAAGCTCTTACTTCACATTTCACTTACAAACTTTATTTGTTTCTAGCAATTCCTATGCCGCTGGTGTTACCGCTGAATATGAGCTGTCGTTGGCTTGGCCTGGCCATAATGATGATGATGGTAAGCAGAACAAGAAAGCTTTTATCTCTGGTGAAAGTAACAACAGAATTATTCGGATTAGGAGAGGATGTCGATGTAAACTGGCCGAGTTAAGTCATGACATTAGTGCATTTTGTTTCAGTCGAATAAAATGGGTTGGTGATGAAACAAAAAGATAAAAGAGAGAAATTGTGTAGTGGTGTTGGCGTACCATCATCATCATCATCATCCTGCTCATCAGCAACGTAACAACTTATGCGGCAGATGGCTTGTAGCTTCACTTTACTACCACTACGGTACTTACTACGACGCCGTTGTTATCCTCTGAAAAGGTCATGGCAAAAGATAATGGCCATCTAATTTTTTCTTCCTCCCAGTCTCACATCAGAAAAACCAAGAACATTTATTGTGTCAGTTATAAATATGCCACTATGTACATAAAACATGTACACAAAGCACGTAGCTGATATACAAATATAACCAAAGTGTATACCAAAGTGCTACACATATTATTATTTGCGTTGCATGCGGTGCTTTATTGTGAGTTGTGAGATCACACAAACATTTCATAACTAACTTGCAACAGATCGCACATTTGGATTGGACTTGACTAGTGGAACATTTACTCACATCACACATACATACAAGTGAAAATACAATGAGAAACAGCTGGATAAAAGTCGTAAAAATTTAGCCCTAGTATAGAAAGCAGAAAATCGGCTGACTTTTCTTCTCTTCTTGGCTGGCACCATCGTAAAAATAGAGGGGTAGAAATAGAAGATAGTTGGCAAGTATGTAGCTAGAGTGAAAGAGAGAGAGAGAAAGAGAAAGCGATGGCGATGGCGATAAAGTAAAAAGGATACCATATGGCTAACCTGTCTTTCAATCAAGGACTTTGCTTCATGACCACCTTCTGGATCATCCGTGATATAAAACGGGTTGTAGTCGGAGGTTACATCTGGGTTGTCACCGCCTTGAATGACTGTTTAAAGTAGCGGTGGTGGTGGTAGTGGAGAAGGCCAATAAGTGAAGGGAAAAGATGACGACGACAACAACAATATCCCGTGTGACGAAACAAGTTGCATGAAAACAAATAATAGAGGGAGAGTAAAACAAAATGAATACATAAAATTGGAATGTAGTAATAAAATGTTAAATGAATATAATATACGTATTTTTATTAAATCCAGTAGTAGTTAGTAGTAGTAGTTAGTTGTTTTTTCTAGTTTGGATTTCCAACATGTTTTTATTACAACTACCGACTAGGCGATAAAGATTTAGAAAGAAATCCTTTCCCGCCACTTGACAAAGTACTAACTTTAGAATTTATTGTTGCGTCACTGGATAATATTTTATCATTTACGAGTTTGTTGAGGACGCGCTTTTGTTGTATCATTATTTTCATGTAAGTTAGGTTACTATTAGCCTACCTAGTTAGCAGAGTAGTTGAGATGAGAACAAGTAAAAAGCTCCCACTACCACTACTACTACTACTACTACTACTTACTACTTATCTCTCTTTCTCTCCTTCAATGTACTTTACTTACCAAAAGTGTAATTCAAGTTGCGAACCAAATAGATTTCTGGTAGGAGGAGTCCATTGATATACCAAGCCTCCTGGGGTTTATCGTGTCGACCTAGTTTACGAAAAAATAAAACAACAATGTCATTGGATTATTCGATTAAGACGTGCTCAAATTTTGTTCTAGAACCTTTTTCAAAAATGGTGATAAGCAGTGCTTATTATAAGACAAGAAAATAGTAAAAAATAAAATTATACCCCATATGAATGCAATTTTGTAAACTTATCTGTAAAAAAGCTGACTTATAAATACATAATTTTCAGAGAAAAATTCACATGCAAGTTCTGGATGGAGGAGATAAGCATTATTATGACAAAACACATCATGACCTAATCACAATGCAAGTCAGCATTATTGCATAATAATGGCAATGGTAGTAGATGTAGTAAGTATGCATGCGTGCGGTTAGATAACGTTTTCTTGTTCTTTTTTTCTTCTTCGTCATCTCCTTTTCAACTGCGCTGATAATAATAATAATAAAATTCTCGTCAGCTCAACCAATCTCTTTATCGAACATCACTCTACAGTACTATGTAGCAGCAGCACAACTCTTTATTGTAGATTCAACTATTTGCTGGAATAAGAAATGGTTTGCAAGCATGTCATCATCAAAGTAATGCAAGTGAGTGAGTGTGGGTCATGGCAATTTGGAAAACATTCCACGGAAAAGACCATGGAATACACAATGAGACTGTTCAAGATACAAAATAAATGGATGTTGTCGCTCATTCCGTCGTGCACACTTTCTACAAGTACGAGAAGACGAAGAAGAAAAAGAAAAAAAGGGAAATGAAGAAAAGATTCTTCTTGTTCACTTTTAGAGTTCATATCTTGCATGTAGAATCTTAGTGCAATAATATAATATGCCGAGAGGGCTTTTCTTATAAAGTGAGAGGCGGAGACGGAGAATACTCGAAGCGAATATTTATTATTATTGTTATATGAAAACCGTAAGAGTGCCATTTCTCTTGGAAGCGATGATAAAAAATTGCAATGATGTAATGTAATGGTAAAAGAAAAAGACGAGTAATAATAATGGTAATAGGAATGGGCAACCTGTAATGGATTTGTAGCCGTATGTTCCTCCAGTGGGTCCAAGTTGCGCATAGTATACGCGATCATCGGGCTCATAGCAAGGGATTGGGGGAACCTGCCATGAAGTAGGACTTGGTGCGGTTGCCGGTGCTTTATATTCCGCAATATGATTCCCATCCTCTCCTTGAGATCCAGGGTTTTTGGGAGCAGAGGAAGCAGAATAAGGTACTGTTGTTCTTGGTGGTTTCTCTGTTGTTGTCGTCATAGTCGTCGTCCTCGTAGTTGCTGCTACTGTGGTAGTAGTGGGGACGGTGGTGGTGGTGGTTCGGATGGTGGTTACTGCACCATTACTACTGCTCCCTTTCCCCTCTTCATCGATAATACTGTGTGTACTTTGTTGGAGGAGGTAGGTAGCAGGACTAGGAGCATTTGGCGAAGCTTCTGGCTCTTCTTCCGGTTGAGGGCAGTTCCATTTTGGCACGCGGCCAAAATCAATGGAAAGATCATCTAACGACGACAACAGAGAAAGGGAAAAGAATGAGAACAAAAAATTCAAGGATACGAAATGCGTCCATATTACCAAGGATCAAGTTCAGAACACTAGTTTTGCAGCATAGGTATATATAACTTGTGTAGTATAGTGTAAAGGACGAGAGAAAGAGAGACTAATGAAATCCATAAAATGTTGATATTTAAGTTATATGGTGGAAAAAAGTCTCAGCAGATGCGCTTAGTCAAGAGACTCGGGACTTTTTCCAAGCTGCTGGTGCTGGTGTACCACCATTATTACTGGGGCAACTTGCGCGATATATTTGAGTCGCAGAAAAAGTAGGACACAGTCACCACACACCCGACCATTTCTTTCTCTTCATTTCTCTCTCTCTCTCTCTTTCCTCATGTCTTTTCATTTAAAATGGCTTGCTATCATCATCATCATCTATCTATTAAATTCCTCGTGTATAATATAGACATTTTTTCTTTCTCAGCAAAAAAGAGAAAAAAGTGTGTGATAGCTGTGAAAGGGCATTTGATATATTACATGTGTGAAGTATTCAAAAGCAAACCTTTATTTCGCAGAAAATGGTACTGCGCTTCCCCATTCTTTATCGGTCCAACAGCCCAAATCACAGGCTGGCTCCCATTAGTCAAAATGGTTTTGTCGTAGATATCTGCTGCTCCCAGTTTCCTTTGATAAGTCAAAATCGTAAAACCGTTTACGGACGCAGCACTGAGCATTCTAACATTGTTTGTTCCTTCCTAGAAGCATTTATAGAGAGGGAGAGAACGTATTAAAAGTTGGTTGATGATGGTAGCGATATTGAGAGCAGCAACAAAAACATAAAATCAGAAAAACGGCAAAAACATACAGACAATGCATTAAATAAGATCAAAAGATTTTCTCTCGGCTGTTATTTGCCAGAGAGCTTAAAATAAAATAGTGCGTTGATGCTGTCATTTGTAAGGATTTGGATGACTAAAACTAGGTTATACCGTATGAATTGAAATTACAGCAGCCTGTTTATTGAAGCTGATTTTGACATTCGTGAAACTAAAATTCATATTACAAACCAATGGTGTTGCTTAACTACTTCCTCGTTTTGCATGTGCACTGAACACGCGCTGCTTTTTGGTACCAACTACGAACATCATTTTTGTTAAAATAATGGAGACGCTTTTACACTGTCCTCGGAAACACTTTTTATTATTTCCGTTCTCGTATTCATGAGTATTTTGTTACCAATTTATTATTATTACTTGACTGCTGTTAACAGGACGTTCTTTACTTTCTTGAGGGCTTCACTTCTTGGAATCTTTCATTATACTCACCCTTCATTATATCATTATTATCAATCTGCTCGTCATATTTAGTCTGATAAGAGTACTGATTCAGGAAATAATAGACACTGTTTTCACGATGATAATAACAATAATAATAATAACCAATGTTTGCAGTTATGATTGTACTACATGGCGGATATAATGATGTGCCCGTGTGTTACTATCAGCCAAGTATACAATAGCAAAGGGTATCAGGTTATTAGAGACTAACGCTACCCTATATAATAATCGTTACCTTCCATTGAACATCTGGACACGCTCCTGCGCTTCCTATGCATACAGATTTTCTCTCCAAGTAATAATCCGTTACATGGCCACGACCGGTGGCTTGGTCAAGCCAACCAACGGCCACTGCAAATTACCAAAAAAAAACACGTACGTTTAGAACATTAATAGTTAAAATTTACACATGAATTTGATGAATTATATTTATAGCGAGTGAATATCATGACGTTAATCAATTCTAGTAAAGGATTCTTCCACAGCCCGTTTTGGCCTTGTATTGCATAAAATTTGCAACATTGTGGATTGCCACATGTGCATCTACCTAATAGTCTGCACTTCTCTTATGTTTCACTGAACTAAATGGTATTTTGACTATTTGCACATTTATTTTCAACTGAAGGGAAGTGAAATTCGGTTAAATCATTTTCAAAACATTTTGTTATTTCCGGTGGAATTAGTTCCTACTAATAAGAGTTTTTTTGTTCTGCAAAGTAAGACCTTTAGGTATAAAATTCAACTTGAGTTTTGTGAATCCCCTGAAATTTTTCTCCCGTTTTATTAAATTATTACTAAATTTCTCGCAAGCAGCGCTTGCTAGTATTTTGTAATCCTTACCGTCTCCACCAAGCATCACAGAACGATCAGTTTCACCGGAAAGCCCAAAAGACATATAGTTGCCGTCATCTGAAATTGCAAGTAAAGTAGGGTTTACATAGAGAAAATTGAGAAAGTGCCAAATTTACCTTGGGAAAGCAGGAACTAGGAAAAATGCAGACGTCGTCTGGATTCAAAAATTACAAGCGAAAAGGCCAAGCATAGTACCAGATATAAAATAACATATAATATTGTTATTACTAACACGCTATATCTGAAGTAGATTGCTATCTCTTTTGATGATAACATTACTTATCAATACTGCTATTATTACCATTATCATTAAATAAACAACATCGTTATTATTATTATTACTATGACTTCTCAGCAGCACTCTAGGGCAATAGTATATTTATTATAAAGAGTTTCTACATACTACTCGCTCTTCCTGTCAGCACAGCTCTCATACAAAAGCAAACATCCGACATGAGGAAAAACGGAAATGAAGTTGAAGTACTAACTTACTACTTTGATGCTGGTTCTGGTGATGGAAGTCTGTAAAATAGAAACTAGAACCTCATCACTGTAGTTATATGACAAAGGTATATAGACGTTCATTATACCCTTATATTTAATTGAGAGCTTTCAGTCATTTTTCCCTAGGATTTAATTTTTTTCTTCCGTTGGTTGAAACTTTTTAACAAATACTTTTTACAGACTTTTAATCAATAAAAAATTCACAGAATTTGCCATAAATCCCATTATTATTGTGAGGTTGGATCATCATTACAAAACTTTTCCTCGCCAATTAAACTTTTGACATTTTGCATGAGAACAAGGACAAATTCAGGCAAAAAGTTTTAATGTGGGCATGAGTGATGCTCTGTGCTATGGCTGCTTTTGTAGAAAAAAAAAATTATTGCGGTAAAAATGATGCTGATATATGCTGAATGGTTGAATAACTCTCTTTAAATCAGGGTTGAGCCTCGCTTGCGTGTTTTTATTATTACTCCTAAAACAGGGTTTATTCAAACTTTGACCTGTAAAATAAGTGGAAAGAAGTCGAGTTAAGTTGAGCGAAATGCATGCAGTGAAAGGAAGCACAGATTTACGTTAATTTTTACGGTTCACCAGTAAAAAAGAGGGTATTTCGCTTGGAGTAAAAGTGCGCAAAAAGTACAAGATGGTCACATTTTTCAGAGATGTATTAAGCCCGAGAAGCTTACAATAATTTTACAGATTTAAAAGTTTAACAGAGTTCGTTATAGGATGAAGATGAGGCTCTGCTGTATTGTGAAACATGCTGGGGTAATTAGACAAGCGAAGGAAAAGTGAACGACATGGATGAATAAATAGGGAGTGGTGCTGTGTTATTGAGTAGTTTTGACACAAGATCGGCATTTTGTGTAAATGAAACGCGTATTTTGCACTATACTGAATTTATTAACGAACACATAGAGAACCTCTAAAATGATCATCTACACGTACTACAGCCGATAAAAGCACTAGATGCTTTCGTTTTCCTAATTAAAGTCGTATAGATATTAAATTTGTTCGGCGGTTTCTTTTACAATCCTTTTATCTCCTCTTATAATTTATGGGTGAGCCTGGATTAGAGCTGTGCCATGGAGGAATGACAGGAAAATATTAATATGTTTTTATTAAAAATCTCTACTGTTTTTGGTATGCCAATGCCAACTATAAATCTCTTTGGTTATGCAGCAAACTTGCACCTTTGCTGATAAAATACGTACGCTTTATTATTACGTTCCCTTTGCAGAGAGGAAACTTGTTTGTAATACTATTGTTTGCTTTGGTTGAATAGAAAGCATAATTCAATATTTTTATCTTTGAGTATTTTTTGAGAATACTCGTTTTATATCCACTGTTTTGATAACCGCTGCACCTATTGATTTCAAACTTGATACGTTTTCTCATTACGGCACAATGATTTTAATGCATATTGGTTAATGCCAAGTTAGGGGATGCCGATCAAATAATACACCCTTTTTAATAACTCCTCTTACTTTATATAAGGGTGGGGGTTAATAGTCAGAGGTGCTGCGTTATGATGCTGTGTTGTACTTCCTTAAACATTAAGATGCAAGGCAAAGGTTTTGGAATTAATAATTAATTGTCTAGTCATATTTCTCATTTGAGCACCCCGTAATGGGTAATCGCCATGGACGTGTTTGTTATGGATTACACATTTTATTGAACACGTCAATACTCAAAGACTAATCTTTAAAAATGTCACAGTTATGAAATTGGACGTATAACAATTTAGAGCATATTTGTTAGATAATGTATGAAAATAACAATAATGAAATGTTTTCTGAGTGAACTAGTTTTAGAAGAGAGAAAAAAGTTTTGGTTTTGGTATCTTCAAAACAAACAAATTATTCTAAAACTCTCTTAAAGTACGAACCAGCAGTGCAAAGCCAATTTGAGATAAGGCTGCTGAGAAGAATGTGATGCGTCATAATGCCAACGATTAAAATAAAAGTTTTTGGTTGTGCACTTTATCATACTCTTTCAAGCCCGGTTTCCTTAACGAATGGACAGAATGAGAAGAAAAGTTCAGTTTGGGACTTTTTGTGCAACAAAGGAACAATAAGTACCAAAAACATAGAGTAAAGCATAACAATAATTACAATAATAGAAGCAGTAGCCACTAAAGTATTTACTCGGCCGCAAAATTCAGTTTCTACTGCCCAAAGTAATACGTATACAGTTACTTTACAAACTTAAATATATGCGGCTCGTCCATTATTTTCCTACACAAATAATACAATTTATTATTACATACCAATGCGGCCAACCAACTGGAAGACAATTGTTTCTCCGCTTCCGACCACAGACCAGCGTATCTCGAGAGCGTGCTCATCATCTAAAACTTCGCAGTTCAGTCTTGTCTGTTCAAAAGTTTGAGCATACATAATAATCATCATTTGTTATTCCAGTCAACTTTCCGCCTATACAAAACATATCTTTCTCTCCATATCTCTCTCGCTCTCAACAACACACACACACAACAGCCAGATTGCATTACAAACAACAGCGAAACTACTCATGTCTGACTGCGAAGCGACGGAAGGATTACTACCGCTAGACGCAAAAGAAAACAGGGAAAGGGTGGCGGCAATGGTGATGATGGAGATTGTCTAGTAGTGGCAGCCAGCACAACAGAAATAGTGTCTGCATAAAATGTAGGACATGGCATGGACAACGAAAACCAACAGAACCAGAGAAGAAATAAACTAAAAAGATGAAAAACAGGGAAAGGAAGAAGTACATCCGCTGGTGCCACCGCCGCTGCTGCTGAAAAACTGCGCAATTGATAATCTTTATGGAGCAGACGTGATATGTTTCTGCTTCATAATGGCAGGAGAATGGATGTGAGCAAAACAGTGCTTGTTCCCAGTAAAACTACAACTTAAAAACAAGAATCATTTCATTATTATCATCTTGTTAGATATTTAGTGAGTTGTCAAGGAAAGGGTAAAGTGCACACGCTGCAAGTTGGGATTTACTTTGCAAGAAGACAATTTTTCACTCTTTGAAGGTGTTCTCGGATATGATGATGATACGGGGAAAAATTCGTTGGAACAAAATCTTTCCCTGATGAAAATTCAAATGTGATAAACTTGTACAAACAGGGTAATAATTGGATAGAGATAAAAGTCGGGGACAGAACCAAGTCAAAATTTCAGGGAACTAGATTAAGTAGCCTACCTTTAACGTTTTCTTAAATGTTTTACAATGGATTACAAGGATATTGCAATTTACTTTAAGTTTGAGAACTTACTGCTATATATACCGTGTGCAAACCAGTTTCATCAAGTTAATGAAGCTGATGAGAAAAATGAACTTTTTCAACAAACAACTTATCTAATTTAATAGAGACCTACAACAGGAGAAGGCAAAGCAGAGTAAAAAAAGAAGTAAGCAAGGAGGGAAAAAATAACTTTATTTTTTCGTGACAAAGTCGCTTCAGAGAAAAAAAGACGATATTCGACGGGATGCATTAAAAAAACTTTTTTTCGCAGATAGAAAGTAAGCATAGCAGCAACATAGGTAGGTACGTATGCATGTGGATGAAAAATAAAAAGAGACAAGTTAAGTTCTTTCGGCTACTTTATCCTCTCTGGTTTTCACGTGTGTACTTTTGTTCTTTCTTTCAGATGAGTTGAGACGACGAAAACCGACGTGGATTGGTGATGCTGCTGTCTCGTTTTTGCGAGATGATACCATAATGAGGATGGAAGCTGCAATTTGTTTCGATCCCTGAACTTATCACTTTTGGCGTGATTTCAGACATAACTGGCATTTCTACCTAGTGTAAGCACGTATGCATTTCAACATAAAATGTCTAGTCTTTTCTCAATAAGTTATGTAACGTTGACCAAAAACTAAACAAGAAAGTATTTTTGATGGTTTCGTTTCAACAAACTACTCTGCCATACTGTTTGAAGTAGAAGTAAGACGATAAAGTTACGACTGGGGTAGATTGAATCATTGAGGATGAGCAAATAATACATGGGTGGAATTGTGGAATTCTTTTCTAAAGTATTTTAGCTGTGGCTATCCGAGGATGGTTGCTAATTTGAGGCAAAATTTATTACTACATAAATGTACCACTAATTTTAGAAAAGCTAGAAATGATCCTTGACTCAATAAAGATTTTGAATGACATAATATAACTGGATAACCTGTAGTGAATGTTTTGTCGCTGGGTTCAATTCTAACTTGCTATTTGCTTCTGACCTCGGTTTGAGAGATTCTTCATTTTTTTGAAGATTGATTATGATGAAAAGGAGGGTGACAGGTCAGGTGTCTGGAACATTATATTTGGCACTCAGTTTGAAATGTTACAAGGGGACGACAAGTCAAGGAGTAGAGAGTAAAAAACCAATTGGAAAAAATGAACGAGTTTTGAGTTGTAGGCTATATGATGATAGCAATTCAAATTCAAAGTTCATACACCGTTCCATCCTCACCATATCTACTACTTACCACTACCATCTTATGATCTGATGCCGCCACGATGGAAAAGAAGTGAGTAAAAAGAGAAAGACAGAAGTCACTTTATTTGAAAAGAATTTCATTTTATGCTCCATTCTGTGCGCCGCTCGAGAAGAATAAAAGATGTGACAAGAATGTCTTCGGGATGAAAGGAAAATGAAGAAGAAGATGACGATAACGACGGTGAATGCGGAAAAAAGTTTTCGATTGAAGGAATAATAATAATAAGTAAAGCATGAACGGGTGAAGTGGAAGAAGAAGTAGTAGAAGAATCTGCAGTAGTAGTAGTAGTAGCGCCCAAGTTTTATGCATGTAATAATTCATACTACTGACTTACTTGAGTGCAGTGAAAATGAAAAACATAGTTTTTGTGAACAGAAAAAGTTAAGTTGGCATTAAACAAAGTATTCAAACGTAAGGCGATATAATGATGATATATATATACTTTTATATATACAAACTATATAGTTATACATACAAAAGTTTATAGTAATGATTTCGATGAGGTATTTGTATATATTGCATTACGATTACATGATACGAAAAAGTATAGCATGGAATTAATAAATCAAAATAATTTGTAATAAAAGTATGTATTTTTTGGAGTTCCAATGAGGCACAGGGAAATAGTTACAAAAATATAAATATACTTTAAAAAAGCTAAATTGTAAAGTATAAAGTAGTATGTACTTAAAAGTAGGACTGCAAACAGTAATCTAAATTAATGTATTGGATAATAATAATAAATATATATTTAATAAAATTAAAGTGAATTTGTATGTTTAAAATAGTAATGATTTTTTGTCGTAGTAGAGAGTACAATGTACATTGCATATTTTCACAAGATTAATTGTAACAATAAAAATGTTTGTTTTTTATTATTTTTTGACGTATCAATTAAATTTTCCTGTGCTGTAAAATGCTTTTAGTAAAGTGCACCGGAAGTAGCAGCTCCTTTACTGGTTCTCAGCGTGAACGTGCTATATCCATTGGAGCCAATGGAGTGATGTCCTCCCGTTCCAGTGGAATGGCTGAATGTTGTGGAATGGGACGAAGCTGCAGAGTTGTAGATGAGCCCGTCTTGAATGTGATTAGTGTCAAGCGCGGCAGTGGTAGCGAAGGTTGTTGGTGCAGCAGCTTGATAAGTGATCAGGTGGTTTCCTTGAGCTGCTCCTGTCAAAGCTGCGGTGTTGTAGTGGAAATACTGTTGCTGGGGAAGGGCAACGGCTTGATGATGATGTGCGATTGGAGCGAGTGCGGTGGCAGTAGGGGCCGCATGTACGTAAGTAGGAGCAACACTGGGGTGGATAAGAGCATTAGTGCCATGGACGTACGACGTAGTGGGCAAATATGGGGCTGGTGTCACCAGTGGATGATGATAAGGGGATACGGTTTGAAACTAGAAAAATTTAAAAGGGACAGTGGAAAGAAGAAAAACAGTGAAAATGCATATTTATGACACGACGGCAAGGCTAGAATTAATAATTTAGGTATAGCTCACAGTCATAGTGAAGAAGAAAAGAAAAAAAGACACGATATGGTGACGAAATGTGGAGATGATTAAAAAAGTAGAGCAAATAAAAAAATACGAGAGAGAACGAATCGGAAAAAAAGTAGGAGAAAGAAAATTGAAAGAAATAGAAGGAGGAAATTGGACGATCGAATAAAAGATTCAAATGGAATAGATAAATAGTTTGTATTTCATGCGGCAATTTCTCATATAGAGAAATACAAATACCGTTGTCAGGAAACAGAAGAAGAAAAAATATGAGATAAAAAAGGCTTACTCCAGTTTTTCATTTGGTTTGCTCGACATCTTTCTTTCTTTACATGTATCTGTTTATGTATGCATGTCACAAAAGAGCATGTCAGCTTAGCTCATGTACATGTGTATATGCGTGTGTTTTTGTGTTGGCTTGTCAGCAAAATATGTATGTGTTATGGATAAACCCATTCTTGTTTATCTCAACTTCCTTGGCTTCTCGCGTTATATTTTTTGCGAAGGTAAAAGATTTGGTTTTGGTAAAGATTTTTAAGTTTTTATAAGTATCACGTGTTGTTGTTGTGTGGCAGGTATAATAATTGTAAAAACAGAGAATTATTAAAATATATGTGTAAAACATTGAGAAAACAATGTGTGGGAAAATAGAAAAGTTGTTTCTCTTATCTATCATTCCATCACACGGGAAGCTTACTTGAGGGCTAATTCCGAGCATTCGAAGGGATGGAGGGACATTCAGACCTGGGGTGATTCTTACGTGTCCATAATCAATGTTGTAGAGGCGAGAGTAGACGCCAAAGTAGTCAATGTCAAAGATTGTCAAATCCCCGGGAAGACTGAGCACAAGCGTTTTCTTGTCTGACTTGGCGAGGCCAGCATCTGTGCCGGTTTCGTCAGGAACACGAATGCCATCAGGGCCGGGAGCGCCGCGTCCAACCCAGAAATGCAAATCTAATTTTCATGGAATAAATATTAAATTTTCTGAATGCTATCTACCATCTTATCATAATTATTTCAAGGTGAATAGAAGGGAAAAAAATATCCGTGTATAAATTTCGATGGATACCTGGCGCTTGTCCATCAAAAGTAAAATCGGGCACAAGAATCGTTTGAGCATCCACAACAACAATAGGTCCTGACGAGACGCCTTGTCCCAAGATGGAGCCGACAACGTGTGGTTGAGGGTAATCAAAATTTGGTGGGATGTAAATATCACCAAAGTTGACCTAGTAAAATGAAAAATCATCGTCAAAAATCAAAATTCGTCAGGTTTGTAGTTTTTAATACAGCAATCCACCATGACCATTTTTCAGCCATTTATCTAATCGAGTATGATTGATTTATCAATCAATTCCCTTCATCTTTTACCTTTTATGCGCTCCTTTCAACAACAAAATTAGATGACTTTTTCTTTTGATAACTTGAATGACTGTGACTGACTTTGTTTACTTTTTTAAAAAGAAGAAAAGTCTTTAGCTTGGCTTTTCTTCTCTTGCTTTTTTCTGCTGATGACAGCCGTATCGAAAGGTCATAAACGATTTACACTCTTATTCCCTTCAATCAAATCACCTTGAAAGCAATGCTCTTGCAGCTAATCCATAACATTCCATTAAACCATTAAAAGTACAAAAGAAGCATAATAATATTTACTATCTCATCTTGCTGCATTGTTTGCTATTTTTTTGTCTCGCATTGAAGAAAAAAACGCACTGATGAAGCGTGACACTTTGACCCCCTCACTTGCAAACCAAAAAAAAAGATTTTCGTAGAGTGAACCACGCACCTTTTAGTCATCATCAATTTCAGTGCGTCAAAAAGATTATCATTTTTAATAATAATAATATGCGCACATTACTCAAAATCTTTTATCGTTTCTTTGTTTAAAGGAAGTACGCTAAAGTATGTCAAAAAATTTCTGCATGTACCTATATTAATTTTTAACTATATTTACTAGCAGCTGCTCACATTGGTTACAATCAATCATTCAAGATCATGAGTGATTGAAACATGCTTTCCGCTTTGTTCGCATAGTCTGTTATCTATTTTAAATTGTGATTACCTATTATTATATCTCATCATCACTAATTGTAAACACGATAACACGACGTAGACTACTACTAACATCATCATCATCACCACCAACCCTGTAGAAAGATTTGAGATGCATATCAATCACTCATTTAATCAGACTGGTTGACTGAAAAAATAAATAATTTATTTTCTCTAAAGTTACTGGGTTGTTTGCATTTGGCTTTTGGAGGTGTGATAAGTACTCAGGTATTACTTGCTATTAACAAACTAAGACCTCTGCCTGCTATCAACTAGTCAAACAATAATATTTTATGATATTTTATCTAGCAAGCAGATTATCAAAGATAACGGAATATCTAGGTCAATATTTTTTGCCTCCTCATCCTTTTTTCTGCTTGTTGCTGTGATCACAGTCTGACAAGACATTTCAAAGGTCGTCACGCAATAATAAAGGATACACAGTATTCATTAAACTGATATGGTTGTAATAATAACACAAGTACATTGGAGTGATAGAGTTAATAAATGTACAAGACAACCCATTAGCCCCTTACTACATCAATCATTTCTCAGAACAATATGAATAAAATATTATTAAATTGCTAGCATTATTATTAGCATTTGTGTCTTTCACTCCATAAAATGTTACATGCATACAGATTTGTGTGTAAAAGGACTCATTTTCTAAGTAAACACAAAACGATTTTGTCGCTGGGTGGCGTGGTTCTCTAGTTACCTTTTATTGAAACGCCTAATTACCTGCACATTAAGGGGACCTTCCCACAATAGGTTGTGCATATAATGTGTTGTGCTGACCTAACAAAGTTTTATGCCACGTTTTATACACTATTGCTATTACTACTACTGCTACTACTACTACTGCTACTACTACTACTGCTACTACTAATACTACTACTACTACCTTTTTGCTGTATGAACAGTCCCTGAACTGTTTCTCCTATTTTGTGTAAAAACTGATTTACTGTGAAAAACAGGTAGTTTTAGTTACGTTTTTGTGCGTGAGGTCAGTTAAATAAAAATGTCCCTAAGGTATCATTAACGTAAAAAAGAAGAGAATGAACAAAAAACTTTAATGTCACGTTCATACAAACAGACTGAGGAGATTACACTAGTAATAATACTAAAGACCAAGAAAAAGGACAGCAGTGATAGTAAAGCTTCAGAAAAGAGCACAAAACACAAAACAGATAATAATGACGACAAAATAAAAAAAAGCTAAAATGAACCAGCCCTTTTACACCCTTTTAAGGCTAATTATGATAAAGATGCTCCTAAAAAGTAAGATCATGATGAGATGATGATCATTATCTTTATTAAGAAATAATAAATAAAGTACAAGCGATAATAACCCCTACAATACACCATTATATGAGCAACACACGTTATTAAACAATATGCAATAGAATGCATTATTATTACGTAATAACACAATGTAAAAAAACAGAAAACAGACTTACTTCGTAGGCACGACACCAAACTGCGAACCATTTGATATCTCTGAGGGTAAGTCCATCGGGGAGGGAAATGGTGATGTCAGCATTATTATACGCTGTCAAAACTTCTTTGCTGTAAAAACAATGTAAGCAGTTTTAGGGTAAATAATTTTGACAAAACATAAGAAATTTAAGGTACGCTGTGCATCAAAGAAAATAGTAGAAATATATAGAGAAAAAATGTACATACAACAAAATTAATACTGACAGCGATAAGTACAAATAACAGAGGCTGTTTATTTAATGTCCCCATAATTATATAATAATATCTTTGAATATTGCTGCATAATACTTAGTTTTTATACCTACTTTTACTTTATATCAAATTTCTTTCGTATTTTGAAGGTCCCTCTACAAAATATTATCAGAATATGAGTAGGTTCCAAAATGATTCGTTATCATTTAATAAAATTCATTCGTTACATAATCAATTTCATTCAGCTTAACGAATTTTTAATCGCAATTAGATCACGTAATCATTGAGGAGTACAGAAACATTCAATGGAAAAAACTTTACATTGGAATTGAAAAGCAGATTCAAAACAGACAGATTCATATCGTTCATTTTGTAAATTAAAATGGAAGCTGTTAACCAATTTAAAATTGCAACTAAAAGTTATAAAAATCAAGAGGGTAAGGGCAAAAGCCAATGATTACCAAGCTTTCAAGAATGTATTACTGTTCTATTTCACTTACTTACATGCTCAAATCAAATTATTATATAAAACACAACCTATTGAATAATGTAGGATCACATCGGTGAAAAAATCGCATTGCCTATGAAATAAATTTATGTGAGCATTTGCGTTCTTTAATATAAAAATTCGATTGCTTTTACTTTGCAAAATTTCCAAAAACATAGCGCATACATAAACTATACTAGTGCAAATATGTACATTTACCTCATTATTACTGTGTGTGTTTGAAATGTAAAAAAAGTAAACTTACGTTCCACGTTCATTCGGCACGATAATGCCTTGAGGACTGGGAGACTCGGTAAATCCAACCCAAAAGAATGCATCTGCAATCAAAAACGAAAGATAAAATCATTCGTTTTCTTTCTGTGTGTGTCCTTCTCTTATTCTTATTCCAGAATTTTTTTTTCCGCTCTGATATTTTTTTGTTCATTTCATCGTACATTTCTTAAGGTGAATCTTTTTTGTCTGCTTGCTCTTTTTTCTGAGAAGCATATAGTAGCAAAAAAATATAGACTTCGTGCCGACAAACAGAACAGAAAAATGGCGAGGAACAAGAAAGAGAACATGAGATAATGATGCTGCTGGTGCTACCGTTGATGATCATGTTATTGAAATGTATTACTTTTGTGCGTTTGTTCTCAGTATGTCTAGATTAGGAAAAGGGAATAGGTATTGCTAGTGGTACTGGTTTGTATGGCAATGTTGATTCCAATATTCCTACAACATCAATAATATAATAATAGCATGTGCGACTTTGTTTGCTTTTCTGTCCTTTGATAATTCTATATTCTTTGTAACGAAGACACAAGAGAAAACATAAAAGTGAGCTGGAAGAATGGAAATGCTGCGCTAGCAAGAACGTCCAAGTTTCATGTATCTTCCATCAGTTTTCCTCTTTCCTCTCTTCTTCTCTACTTTCTCCTTTCAAGGAATTGAATAGCATTCATCTCCCGTCTGTATTCCATGATCAGTTTATTATCTTATGCATATTAATATTACTTGTTGTAGATACAAAAAGGGTGTAAGCATAAATGTTGTCAAAACATGATGGCATATAACTTATGAGCTAACATTTGCAAATAGCATATATACAGTTTACAATATTCAGTATTGATTATAAATATTCAAGTTGAGAGTTGGCAAATTAATGCATTATGTATTGGTACACAATCTCATGAAACTTTTTTTTCTGGCTTCACAGCATCACCAACATTTTGCTATTTGGTAAACTTTAATTATTAAAACAAACAAAGAGTATTGAGATTGACAGGCTTGGTAGGCATTGCTGTTCTTTCGGATTCCCTTTGCAAATAAATTTGAATGGTGTTTATTGGAAAGCATGATGCTTTTTACAGATTCGTTTCTTTGTATATGAATGCAGCTTTTATGTGACATATTATTCAACTTCAATTGGTTCTTTTATGCAACAAATTGTGAGTGGGAATAAACTGAATATGAATTGAGTGGGATGTTCTGATGAAACAATAAATGCGATGGTTATGTTCAACTTGAAAGGTGAATTTCAAATATTTCATTAAACACTAAAACACATTTTTTGCAATAAGAGAAATGTGTATCTAATCAAATTATATTTCCGTGAAACGATCAACGGCGTGGAAGCTCATTGACAGCCTTGCAATAACTACAGTAAAATGTTTCGAACTAAACCACATCCATGAGTTGTTGCCTTTCAATTTATCAACTGCTAACATTTTCTTTGATCATCTACTCAACTCAGAGTTAAAAAAACTCTTGATTTGATTGAAACTCATTCAGCCATAGAATCCTTACTGCATACCAACAGTAAAAACAGAAACTGGCAGAAAAATATGAAAATATATTTGAAACTTGTTCACTTTTGTCATTTTCGAGGACAACTGAAAAGGTATAATAGGTGCTAATATTGCATACCAAAAATGTTTTTGCAACAGTAAAAACAGAAACTGGCAGAAAAATATGAAAATATATTTGAAACTTGTTCACTTTTGTCATTTTCGAGGACAACTGAAAAGGTATAATAGGTGCTACGAATATTATATTTTATGTATGTTTAATATTTAGTATCATGTGTTTAACGCACATTATTTATTTTTTGAAAAAAGTGAAACAAACTTTTACAGATAAGCACAATTTTGTATTTTACCAAGCGGCAAAAGTTATTTTTGCCAAAAACGGGGAGCAAAATTCAAGATGGATTCGTCGAGTGTCTGTTGATGGATGAATGTGGAAGAGAGCACATTTACCGAGAGTACGTGTTAAATTTGCTGAGAGGAGAAACAATTCTTTACCGTGTTCTGGCTACAAGCAAATTTCAGATGGACTATTTTTACATGTATCTTTACGTGCATTATAGTTTGTGATTAAAATATCTACCTAGGTATGTTATAAATCTCAACATTCTCAACTCTAAACTTTCTACAAATATACCTACAAATTACAGTAAAAGGGAGACAGTTTAGACTATGACTATATGAGCATGGTTGAGTTAAATAACTAGGGAAAAAACTTGAACGAACATTAGACATTTGTAGATTTGTATATTATATGAGCGGAAAGAGTCAAAGGGATCGACAAGTAAATCAAAAGTAGTAAAAGTAGTCTTCTTGTTGAGAATCTGTCGAGCCATGAAATTTCCCTCACGTAAAGAGGAAATTTACATGCATGTCACGTTTTGTACAATTCACATGGCATAGATGAGTGTGTAGTGAAAGCATTCCAAAAATAATAAGTTTATTTGTTTGCCTGTTCCAATTTTTTAGGATTCACATTTGACGAATTTAACTTTTCCAGTTTTTCCGTGTCTAAACTGTTCTCATTCCATTGCTCTATTTTCAGTCTAAAATGTAAATTGGAAAACCATAATAAAATAGAAAATGCATTCATACTAGTACATAATCTGTACTACAGATTTGCATCCCTGCCCTAGAATAGTGCCTACGCTAGAATAAATGTATCGTCGTACGTAGCTACACTGTACATACACAACTGAATACCTTTATATTTTTACCTTACCTGTACAAAATCCAGGTGGGAGGAACGTTGTTGGAAAATATCAGTGAAAATAAAGAGGCACGTAAAATGATTTTCATAATCTGACACATTTTTTCTCAAACATCTAATGAGAATACCATGTACGCTGGCGTCAACAAAGTGACACCAGAATGACATGCGATGAAAGAAAAATTTCGCTTCCATTTTAGCTTGCACACTAGGTTCGATTTTACTTTGTCTACCTGCATGCGTTATAACTGGCGTCTTGTCTGGTACTATGCAACGTCTTCAATAGCACAAAAGCATGTTGTATAGTTGCAAGTTTGCATACTATATGAACAAACGTTTAAGGACCCTGTGGATTTTACTTAAAAAGATGTGTGTATGTGTAAGTATACATATTCTTCCGTTCCTAGATGTTTTTTTTACATTATTTTGCAAAATCCATTGAATCTGATCCAGTTATTGATGACGATAGCAAAGTACCTAGTAGCTAGCTATGCATGTTTTTTATCATTTTTATGA
Organism: Homidia socia; assembly: GCA_036850745.1. NCBI lineage: Eukaryota > Metazoa > Arthropoda > Collembola > Entomobryomorpha > Entomobryidae > Homidia > Homidia socia. The sequence goes on from JAANSP010000094.1 coordinate 24,440, forward strand.
AGTATTTATGTGGGGGTGGCAGGTGCAGTTGGCGCTCCTTCATTTCTACGCTTCATTGTGTATGTGCCGTTGCGAAATGTTTTTTCCTCGAACAACAAATAGAACAACATTCCCATCAAATGCAGCACAAAGCAGCGATCGTGGCAGGAAGAGACAGCTCATTTATCTCCAACATGATTTACATTCCTGTCATATATCTTCCTTCTCCATGCATGCCTTAATAAAACATTCCTAAATATGCCTATATCGTCAAGACGAAATCTTAAAGACCAATGTCTACAAAATCTGCATGGCATACAAAAGTGTAATATAAACTAAAAATGAAATATTTACATATACAATGCAGATACAAGGTTAAAAAATATTAAATTTTTATGTACATCATATAAGATTGTAGTTCAACCTCTCCTGCTTGTTATTTCAATCATGCATATTTAATAACCATTCTAAGGATACAAAGTTGGGAATAGAGTTATATATCATGCCATTATTGTAACAGGGCTGGCAAGGCTGAAGACAGAAGAAGTTTCTGTTGTTTGTTCTGTAAAGACATTTATACTCGTCAACAGGATATTATGCGTATGCGTATCTATGCATAATGCATAAGGAGAAGGTTTGTTCCAGGATTAAACTCGTGTCTAACTGCGAAACTTTCTAATCCTGCGTTCCTCTTTCTCGCAATCTGTTTTTCGCCTGCATGTTAAATAAATTGTTCTCTTGGGAAAGAGTTAAATACGCGTTATCCAAATCTTAATATTCATTCAGTGGAAGGTGTCTTGGGTGACATAACTAACAAAGAATTAAACATTTCACCGGCACGTTCGCTGTATATCTTTCATGTGAAAAGAGCGTACTCATTTTGAAACAAGTGTAGTGGGGGAGAAAGCATATCAATTACAACGAGAGAGAAGACAATGTATCAAAAAGGCATTGGTTCATATTCCAAATATTTTTTAACATCAATAAAAATTATTAAAATTATTATGAAAGGTTAAAATGATAAATTAGAAAGCTTTTTAGTTAGTGAATTTTTTACCTGGTCCTGTTCCATCATAGTTGAATCCTTGAAGATGAAGTGTCCGCGAGTACAACGGCATATACATGTCCACTAACACTGTGTTTACGAGATGTCAATGGACCAAGGTATTTACCCCTGTACGCTGCTCCTGCGCTTTGCAAGAGTACTGAATCTGTTTTGGCAAAGAGAAAAACAAAATAATTCTTGTAAAATCCTTTCATTACTCATCTCGTTTGATGTTTTTAAACGAAAAGTACCATCATAAAAATAGAAATAGTTATTTGAAGCTCTGCATTCTGTATATAATAAATTCACTTAGGTATTTATACAACCAGCTAATTGATTTTTATTACCCTTGTTTAGAGTTGCATTTTGTATAATTAAATATTGAGACCTGTAGAATGTAACACTTTATTTTTTATCAAGTAGTGAAATCAATAAACGTTTTGTGTTTAGAAAGTCAAGTCGTCTGTCTGTCCATCTTAATTTTTTAAACTCATTTGTAACTTTACTTTAGATTGTTTGGAATTTAGTACATCGTCACATTGGTAGAAGTGAAAATTTCAGCAGTGTGCCATTTATGTTAAATACATGAGCAAAGTTATACCTCTACCTTTGCAATTCCTAAAATCATGGCAGTAAAAATTTGCTTCCGCTACTTTTCTTGCGTATCATGAACAGATATGTTACTAAATGGCTTGCAAATGTAGTTTACCATTATCTTCATAAAACAATTTTTTACCTGTATATCACCTACTCTCATGGTATAAATTTTTAATTGTCAAGTTTTGCATGTTCACTTTTTATGCTGACGGATCATGCAATATACGCATAATTTATACCACATTATTTTCTAATCAAATTTTTAATAACAGTGCATAAATGCGTGTAGTTTAACTTGATTTGCATCGAATAATATGCATTTCTTATTGTGATACGATCATCATCAGGATTTTTATTTGCTGTTGTTCTCTCTCTCTCTATGAATTCAATTTTATGTGGAGGAGATAAACACCCTTGAAAATCTTCCCTACGGGCAGACTAATTTGAAAACTGAATGAAGCTCATGTTATGGCATCTTAACAAAAAGAAGTTTATGCGTTATAAAATTGCACTCAAATAAAGAGGTGAGATCATCATCATCATAAAATGATCAAACCGACAACGGATACAGCAAAATGATTCGAAAGGTGCATAATATTTTTTACATTCACACCAGCACTTTCATCCCATTTTACAAAATAAAAAAGGTGATAAACAATTCAGTGGGGTGTTCATTCCGCAACCTGACCTGACAATGGACTCATTCCTCACTGTCAACTCTGCCAGCTTTCAGCTAATGAGTAAAAATCCCTATAGAAACATAACATCGAAAAAAGGGTCTATCTACGTATTAAAGTCTTCTCATCAGTCGCAGAGCACTCTCTTCTTCAAGTACTCTTGTAGTCAAACTCATTTGCATTTGGAGGGGAATCTGGATAAAAATTATCATTTACTTCTAGCAATTAAGCACGTATCCTATTGGTCTCATCAGAACGAAGCCACAGAAAAGTACCTAAGCACACTCCCTTAATTACGCACGTTTTTTAAACGATTCTGTTGTTGTTATGGTTGTTAGGATGATGCTATATCAAGACCATTACCACTACATATTTTAAATAGAATGGCAATCTTTTCAGTCACTTGTGCATTAATAATCCAAGCAGCATGCATAACATGATGGTCTTCTTCCTTTTCCATTAAAGAAAATTGCTATTCATTTGGCATGATGAATTAAGGGAACAGCATCCCAAAATGAAGATAAAACGTGTAAAATCATTATTATTATTATTTTACTCTTCTGCTCCACATTTTTACAAAATGCATGGTCGCATGCAATAACATGCACGCACACACTTTTGCTATTACTAATGAAGCAAAAGCTGTAGAGGACTGCTGTTGCCAGTTGTAGAGATAAAAATGTAAACATCTCTGTTTAACCATTACCAATCTCTTGTGTTTAATAATGGCGTTTTTGTGGTTTACAGCTCTTCTCCAATTAGGCTTTACTAACCTTTCTTTTTCACTACCAACTTCCCAAATTATGGTGACCAAAAGAATGATCGTAGTCGTTTATTGTTGTTGTGACCGTTAAATGTGGACCAATTTAACCGGAGTAATGAAGAGGCGTAGGCATGGCATTTTTTTCGTTAAACCACAACGAGCGTGAAATACTCATGAAATGTGTATGGCATTCTAGCTAGCTAGAGAGTTAGACCGGACAGACAAACAGACATTTACCATAGAATATGACAAAGCTCAAAGTTTTTTAGCCATGATAATATGCAAAATACTTGATGGGTAGAACTGTTAATAGTCATGTCATAATGATGATATTTCCACCCGTGTTGTTCGTTATTCAAGTGAAGACGTTCGTTTGCCAGGTTCAGAAAAATTATGAGGCAGCTCACATACTGCCGTGGAGTACGAACGAAACAGTGATTACTATTAATATTATGACAGTAGCTACGGTAATAATGACGCAGACATCAACATAATCATCAGAGTCGTAAATGGGAGCATTAATGAGTATCACGGCAAATACTACCAAACAATAATAACAATATGAGCAGTGTACCTAAGCAGTTTTCCTAAATTCCTTTATGTCTCTACAGGTTTGCATGTAATTGTCGTCTGCTGCACATATTGAATAAATTCAAGTACAATTTTAACTGTTATACTTGTTACTTTGTACTTTATAAGAAAACAATGATAATAATAAGAGGGATTCATCATAATATATTTCCAAGTTGTAAAGACATCCGTCAAAATTATTATACACGACCATGAGAGTGAGAAACACACTACATTTTTATTAATAACAGTTGCATGAGCATCTATGTCATTAACCGGGCTATTATTCTTTGGCAAAAGCTCATCAAAAATAAAGAAGGTACCGCGGCATCAATAACAGTGCACTATGTTTTGAGTGTGCTGCTGAGGAATTCATCCCATCTCACACTACTCCTACCACCACCAACCTGCTACTAGTCAGTCAGGAGAAGAAATGGTAGGCAGTTTCTAATTTGCAAAAAGGGATACTGCTGTGCGTTGCGCTATATATTATCCCGATGATGATGGTGTGCATGGTGGTGGGCAACTATGAGGGTGATGATGTGGTTGCAGTTTTCAGACTTGGAACGATGACGGCGACAACGATATGCGTGCATACCTACATAAATATTATTTACATGCATAATGAATAAATATATCGTATTACACTTGACTTAATTCTCGAGTGGAGAGAGAGAGAGAGGTGCGTGCCACATTATCATTTTTGATGATGATAGTAATGATGAGGCACATTTATATTATGGCAAATCTTTAAAAAATATTTCTATTTGGGTAAAACGAATGTACTCAAGATGCGGATCGGAAGTATTTAAAGATTTATTGATATGTAGAGACATTGATGCTATTACATGCTTGTATTTATACAATTAAATTTAGCCAGTTGATGACTGCAAATCCAATTAGTATAATCTCTAGTGAAACTGTTCAATTTGGATTTAATAAATTTAAGGATAAACCGGACCGGATTGTGAAAATTTGCTCTATATTTTAACTATCGGAGGCAGAAACAAAATGCTAAAGTAAACGAAAAAAATAATTTGCTACCTCATGTTGAGAAAAGAAAAACACAGACGAAGACGAACATTGAAAAAGCTTTCAACATCTTTTTAAACAGAAAAACAAGCATTTTAGATGTAGATGTGAGTATAAAAGTAATATTATGCTGTTAGGTAGGTGAGGTAGCAGTAAAAATGTGTGTATTTTTTGAATGTTTACAAAGACAAAAAACCCTATAATTATAATATATGCACATAATAATCTATGAAACCCACTAGGCCAAGTTCAGAAGAAAGACGTATATACCTACCTGCATTGTAGTAGTAGTAATAATAACAATTTTAATAGATAGATATTATGCGTTCATCAACGAGTCAGTTAATTCACAAGGGACAATAACAGCGAAACGTGGCCCATGACGAAATATATTTTCAACTTGTCTGTTGACTTTGATTTGTGTTCTTGAAAAGTCATCGTTACGTTACGTTATAAAAACATTTCTACTTTTGTAATGATTAGTGTAAGACATTATGTAAATAGACAAAATGCACAAAAAAATAAATGTAGATCAACAGAACCAATCACCCTCCTCGCCTAAGCAGCCATGTACATGAATATTTTGACAATTTTAATGACTTGTTGACTAATAACTAACTACCGATACTTGACCACTGCATACTGACTTTGTAAGCATTATGCTTCTCTACTACTGTCATAATTATTGTTATGATAATCATAATTGGAAGATTGAAATGAGCTTTATGTCAATGTCAACTTAAAAAACAAAGGGTCACAAATAGGTTTACCCAGCAATAACCACAAGAATGAGTGCCAGCAGAATTATTTCGAAATTCTTTTGTTGCTGCAGCCGATTGATTCTGATGAACGCACAGAAAAATTTGGGTATACATAATTGATCAAACTTACCGAAGTTTATGCAATAAAAAGGTAAGTTCCATTTTCGCGAGAACACCTCCTTCATCAAAGATAAATGTTGAATTTAAAAATGTACAGAAACGTGCGCACGTCAAAACGCGTGACAATAGCAAGCCCTTTGCCAACAAAAATTTCGTTTAACTAGTTACAACTGATGCAGCATCTCTGCAAAAAATACATTCGCCAAAAGGATGCAGTTCAAGTTGACTGTTTTTAGCGGACTACCCGTGTCCCTTTGTCATTTGCCAGAAAAAAACCTCATGAATTCACTGCATTAGATTAGGCTCACTTTTAAACACTTTCGATGCACATCAAGTGCATATACAGCGATTTGTCTTAATAATTGGTTAAAAAATAAGATTTATGATTCGATACGTAAATTCGTGCTGTGGTCAATGGAAACATGTCAATAATCAGTAGGATTTAAGTACATTACTTGGGAGTCAAAAGCATTCCTACATACAATGATGCAAACAGACTATTAGCAACTTAACAAATAAAACTAAAGTATTTAAATTAAAAAAAATATTTAAGAACATGGTGGCATTCAACCATTCCTTCTACTATATCGTTATTGCTCAGTCATAAAAATTGATTTAAAAAAATAATGATGGACATTATTGTTCGCCTGTATTTATAGCTAATTACTATGTAGCTGCTTTTGTAAAAATGCGCACCGCTATTTATTTAAAAAAAAGTAAACAATTTGTTGATAGTACTGCGGGTGCACTTAGAGTTTGTAGTAGTAAGAGATATTCATACCTGGTCATTATGATGATAAGAATCTCAAATGCATTGAGTGCTACATAATCTATAAAATCCCAATTGATCGATGATCGATCCAAAATCTAACAAGGTTGTACTTCAGCATGAAAGCTGTTGAATATTTATCTTTGAAAAATATTTATAAGTGTTGTTATTATTTATTTATTGTTTCGAAGCTGCACATTATTTCATTTAACTTTGGCCATTTCAATCACCCTATGCTATCATCATATCATCGTCGTCGCCGCGTGGTCACCCACCCTATGCCAGATTTTTTTTTACAAAAGTATCGTCGAATGACGTATTTACCGTATTGAACATTTACGTATTGAACATTTACGTATTGAACGACGGCAGAATGTCAATGTCGCTGATTTTTTAAGCTACATAGTATTTTGCCGTGTGTAACGTAATATATTATATGTACTAGCAATAAATTATTATTTTCTTCAGCGATAAGTATTAATCAATAATATAGTGCAATTCATTTTTTTCAGGTACAAAATACGATCTAATCACTGGTGTCGTTATGCGTGATGCATACTAACCAAAACAAAAATATGTTAATTGTAAAAAATGAGTACTTCATTTGTCATACACAGATGTGTATATCTCTGTACTTTCTTCTACTTGCACCAAATTCTATAATCATTTATTTTAGTAAATATATTATTATTTTAGTAATTATTTTTAACCTAGTGGACATGAGACAAAAAGTAAGAAAAGACAATAGTTGCTAAGGGATATTATAACATCATCATCATCATAGACATATGAGGATGAGGACGAGGAGATTGATTGAAATTACTCATCTGAACAACATTAGCTACATGGAAGAAGGCATTGGGGCTGAAAATCTATTTTGTGCGTGTCACCTTGGGGCCATCCAAAAATCCAAA
>JAANSP010000095.1:0-31529 GCA_036850745.1 Homidia socia
CAAATACTTTGACGCTTTGTAACCAAAATAAAAAAATCTTGCAAAACAAGAGTAAGTACATATATCAGAAGTATAATTTTTTATAAGAAACAAAAAAGTTAAAATAAAAAGTCATTACGAAAATAACAATTCTGTATGCAGCAGAGAAAAACTCCTTTCTCACATAACCACACATGGACACACACAAATAAACTTTTATGGAAAAGAATCCATTTAGTCATAAAAACTATATGACAGAGAAGACCTATAAATATAAAAAAATATTTATTGTAGCCTAATGTACTACAACGTATAAACAAAGAGACTGAAATGAAATAACACAAATGCTCTCTCTCTCGAGAAAATAACCACAAGATAATGAAATGACACAAGACGCAACTTTTTTTGTCACTCGGGCAAAACAAAAAAGAACGTCACTCAGAAAAAAATACAAAGTGGAAAGCACAAAGACGTATTTCTTGTTGGCATAAAATTAAACGAAGTGGAACAAAAAGGAAGCCAAGAGGATAATACAAAAAAGGGAGTGAGTAAAGTAGTGTGTGGTAGTACTAGTGAAGTGAGTGACCAAAAGACCACCACCACTATTACTACTTTCATCAAGCAACCAACAACAAGCAAGAATATATACGGAAGTATAGTGACATGTACATATAGCTATTGTCATCATCCATCCAGCAGAGTGAAAACAAGAAACTGCTTCCTTAGTCTTTTTACAGCAGCAGAGGCAACATGTGAGCCTTTCTTGCACTTCCTTTATGGCTAGTTTCTCACTTTTGCTGCTACTGCTACTACTGCTGCTGCTCTACTCACACTCACTCTCAAATGATAAACTTAAATAAATAATGACACCAGCAACAGCACACATATATACACGTACTTAAGCACTACATATTCTGCATTTAAGTATAAAAAATTGTACTAAAAGCGAAAAAAACGAGATGGAAATAACGACTGCTACATTGAAAATACATACACCAACAGAAATTCAAGACAGAAATAATAGTAAAGTTTGGTAAACAAACGCGGGATTTCAGTGTGCTTCTGCGAAAGAAAGAGGAGTGGAGACAAGCAGAAGGAAGCTCTTTTGTTTAACTCCCTTTTCTACTTGCTGGTCAAGCTATGTATGCGGCAAAATATAGCATTTGAGTAAATACGGGGCAGTTTCTGTGTCTAAAATACTTGCAAGTAAAATACTTGGTTCAAGAAGAAAAAGAAGAATGTACGGTTCAAGTGTAGAAAGGACGAGGTCTACTTCACACAATATGCTTTAGTCATTATTTCTTTCTGCTCTTTTACAAGAAAAAGAAAGTTGTCAATGTAAGTACGCGTATATGTGCAAAGGAGAAAAGGGAATTTGGCAAAAAAAGAATTACCGTAGCACCATCCACTGTGACAGCCACGCGCGACTGACTCGACCAAGCCTCAATGGTAAGAGTTCTCGGTGTGGATCCACCGCCGGCAGTGGAAGATTTCTCTCTTGCTGATGCAAATCCTCCTCCAGAACTTCCAAATCCATCTTTTCGATGAACTCCGTCTTTACCTTCAGGTTTCCACCGGCCCTTCCACCACTCTTCAGAACCTGTAATATGATGATAATAATAAAAATGTAATAATAATGACAAGTATACATAATAAAAAAGGATTAACTTTGAGATCTGTTTGACAAGGTTTCCAGTGGAAACTTTCCACTCGTCTTGCGATGATCATAATAGTAAACAGATATTTTTTATTTGCAGATAGTACTCGGGTGAAGAAAAAAAGTAATCCTATCAGACTCTCACATTACCCCTTGTACAGACAAGATTAAAGTCTAGTCAGAGAGAATTACTGGTGGTGCCAGATAATAAAACATGCTGATAGATTTGTCGCCAGGCATAATTTTATTGCAAACCTAGACAAAATATTATACTTTATTTATGTATAAACAAGAACCTCCTCTTTTTAAAGGTTTCAAATTGCATTCAATTCTGCAAGCCTTTTCTTATTCCAGCTTAGACATCTTGTGCCAACTTGAACAAGTCTGAGATGATGAAGAAGCGTATGAAAAATTACTTGAAATTTCAAATAACAGTAACTTTCCAGATCAAAGCACTTTACACACCACCACCACCACTTGTCTTCTTCTTCTTTTCCATCTGTCTTTGACAGAACAGTGCAGTCCATTGTGGTGGATACACGACGGTACAAGAAAAAATGGCTTCTTTACAAACATATTTATGATTCTGTTGACAGACGTAGCATAAGCTTCAAGTCAATGCCAATTTTCATGAATGGCGTAACTATAACCAAGAAAATGGCCATGTTAGAAAAGAGAGAGGGAAAGAGGGGAAAATGCAACGTCGTCAGAATGCTTTGTCTAAAATATATAGCACATGCATAATAAAATAATAATAATAATGTGCATCTCTCTGTGTATAAGTAGTTGTATTTCAAAAAAAAACATGTTGGTTGCAAAAGCTTTTAATGGAGATGAAATGATGTGGAGTGAAAGAAGGGATGGTGATGTTAACAGATTTATTTGTGTATGCACAACATAATCTCATTTTTTCCTACTTTTATGCTTGCGTTTCATGCACACATGTACATAAACATTCGCTGCCACTACTACAGCAACATTTCTTGCAACAACCATCGTTATCTATCATCATCATCTCATCATCCTCCTCCTCCTTCCATTCATTTTCTCTGAGAAACAAAACTCAATGTAGACAGGAAAGTGCCTTGATACATATTTTGATGGCCCATCCATGTTTTATTTTCTTTGACACTTCTGCACTTGTTAGACGGGGGAACGGGAAGACTCTTAAAAAATATTTTCTGCAACGTAAGCACCTTGACTTTACAAGGTAAAAAATTACAGCATTTTGTTGAAAATCCCTCTTTCAATTTTTTCTCCACAAACTATGCACAATTTACTGCTTGCTTTTATATAACAAGTTACAAAAGGTAAATGATATACCTTCTGAAAAACAATGTTTACACAAGTACGTTCTTCGTGTCGAATTTTAAATGAAAGACAAGTGATACAGTAGAGTTAACTGATATGCTTAATATTTGAAGAATAAAAACTGTTTTGAGTGGAACGTAACATTAGCTGAAGAAGCATTTTTATATTTTAATCACATCCATCCGCTCTTCTTTATCCATGCTAAGACTATCATGCATATTATTATTTTTCTGTGTCTCCGTAATAGCCCTGGATTATTTTCTTGTACCACCAACAGCAGCAGGAATTATGTTACCAATTTCTTCTTTTCTCAGATTTTACCAAAACCCCAAAGTAAAGCTTGGAATGAAATTTGAGGAGAAAAAGAAACGGAGAGCGAGACTAAAAGAAAGAATAAAATATGTACATATTAAAAAGTGTATGTAGAGACAGATGTTGACGGTACGTCTTTTTTCTACTTGACGCAAGTACAACATTGTCCTTAGAGACATTATTATGTGTTTTTCAGAGTTTTTTTTCTACTTGCGTCTTACTTGTTAGTTTGCCTTGCAACGTTGCATCATATTCGAATGTATCAGTAAAAGTAGTTGAAAAGAGTAACGCTCTTTGTAAGTGAATCTTGTTTGCAATATAAACTAACTCTTGCTGTTACGTGTACCACACACACACTCGCAGAAAAAACTTTGAGATATTTTGCAATTAAGTTTTCATTATCCTTTGATGCCACCATATCACCATTCCATTTCTTCATATCTTGCTCCTTTTTCATCACCAGTCTCTCTTTTCCTCTCTCTCTCTCCCTCTCTGTGCTCTCGTACATTCCATGTGCTTTATTCCTTTACTCCGTCTTGGTATAAAGCAAAAATATACGTCTTGATCTTCAATTACGTTGGATGATTTTACTAACAAGAAAAGATTAGGATTAAACTGTAAGACTTGCCTCCCAAGCAAACGCAAGCACACACTTATACACCCAGCCCATGCATGATGCACAAAAATGGAAGCACTTTTTTCTGTAGAGAATAATAGATTATGTTTTCGTCATGGTAAAAAAACCAACCCACAAACAACCCATCTTTTTTTGTACTGAAAAAGGGAAAAGAGAAAAAATACAGTTGATGAGTGCCATGTTTGTTTGTTGGTGGTGGTGGAGATGGTGAATAGTGTTTTTTTGCTCGAGAGAAGAAAATGGGAATAGACACAATGAAAGAGAAAGAGTTAGTAGAACACTTTTTTTTCCTTTCCCATCCTAATGGGTAATCTCTAAACAAGTGCAGTGGGGAAACTCGGAACAGATTTCAAGTTCATTTGATTCATGTATCATGTCAAAACCTGCTACGTTCTGCAAATTTTTCCTTTTTGCTCTTTTCCTCTTCACATCATCAACAAAGCAGAGAGCGCAGAGGCAACAACACCATCACACAGTCATGCTTTTTTTCTTGTTGTTTATTATAGTCATTTGAAATGATCATGGAAAAAAGAGAAGGAAAAATGGATGCGAGAGGAAAAGGAACAAGTATAGAGATTCCCAGTGAATGCCACTTTTGGAGCAGCAGTCAGTAGACTTGTGTAAGTGAGTAGAGAAGTAAGTAGTTGGGGCTGATGGGAAAGTGCATTTTTCTAACATTTCTCTTGACTAATAAATCCTCAGAGTTTTAGCGAATGATGATGATGAGCCTCCATAGACTCTAATATTAGATGATAAGATTGTGTTACTTATTGCTGAGCATATACACAGACAGACAGACTATAATTTGCTACTGGTGGAATGGGGAGAATGAAGTAGAAGAGAGGTGGAATCAAGTATGCATTAAGTAGTAGCATTTGTGGTACTACACTGTGTTTGTAGTAAACACAATTTGCTACAAATGAGACGTGAAATCTCATCCTCAGCTGATAAAATTTCAGCAACGCTGATTGCTTCCCCATAAACGTGCTTGCGTACATGCATTTCTAACAAGGAGTGCGTGTATATTGCCATTTTACATCTGTTAATAAAAATAATAGAAATGCTTACGGGCATTTGAAATTTGAATATACTTGGATGCCTTTTCTTGAGTTTCTCTTATGCTAGGACGACTATTTCCAACAAGGTCTAAGTGGATCTGCTGAGGAGATTGAGGAGTTGTGTCAGATTTTGTATGTTTTACTATTTACTGCCAATAACGAGCGCTTGATATGGTATTATTGGTATTCTAATTTTATGGAGAAATTGGGCTTTTTTCACTTGAATGAATGCTACATTTTTTGCCGAGATTTTATTCTTGTTCGTTTTTATAAAAAAGTTTTTAACCTGGAATGGTCGTGATGCCTATGATTGATTTCAGTGAAAGTAATACCTCATCAAGCAATTTCTCTATTGATATATTAATCTCGCGTGCAATAATATCATTTTTTCAAAACAAAAAATTTATCAGATTGTCAAGTCAGCTTACCGGATACAGCAGCCACAGCTGTGGGAAGAAACGCGGAGTACTGCTGCTCAAGTTGCTGCTGTTGAAACTTTAGTCTTCGGCCAGTCTCCATGATAAAGACAACGTTAAGACCAATTGTGATGAGAAGGATCATCACAACAATACCCTGAAAATAATACCAAAATCAATTAAACCATTTCATAAAATGACGATACCAAGGAGGAAATCCCAAAAATGCATTTCAACAAATTCAAACTATTTGCCATACAGTATCAAAATGCAATTTTATGGCATATCCTTTGAATATTTTACAAAGATCAAATGCTCTAATTTATTGTCATTCGTAAAGAAAGTAAGCAAAAATAGTTTGTTGGGTATCCTTACACACCAACTTGTACGTGCAAATACTTGACATCTTTAATTCAACTTTAGCGGAACAAATGAAAAAGGTTGCATTTCCATAAATAATGTGAAAAGAATGAGAAAAGGAAAAAAAGCTAACAAGGAGAAATGAGCAACCCATATAACACATCACCTTTTCACAAAAGAAAAATAATAAAATAAATTTTCTCAAATGCAAAAGGAAGAAAAAGACAAAAAAACATGTTGGTTTTGGGTGTTGGTTGCGGTGCTTTGCTTGTACATGCGTACAGGCAGCTAGTGAGTGTTACATCAAGTAACAACGAAAAAAGTGTACTATCTTTTGTATACATTGCCCGAACATGTATTTACTTTTATTATTATCATTATTGTTAGACTTTGTAATTGCGAATAAAAAATGCTGTTAAGAAAATATATCCAAAAGATCTAAAGAGAATCGCCTTTTTACTCTACCCTGCACACTCCTCCTTTCCCACTCTCTTTACCTTTTCATCTTTTTATTATTGCCCAAAAAAAGTGATTGAAAGAAAGGAAGGGAAAATAAGAGAAGAAGAAAGAAAGGAGAAAAGAAAGAAAAACGAAGAAAAAAAGTTTCTTTTTTTGAGTTCACATTACTTATATAAATTGCAAACGAACACCATTATATGTTACGCTCTTTTTTTCTTTACCGAGCAGAGAGTGAGACGAAGAAAAGCTTTTGGCATAAAAAAATATCCATCTAAAATTAAGATTATAACTAGTTGTGTGGGAGGAGGAGGGGGAGTGTGAAATACTGTAGAAATGTGTAGAATAAAAAAATAAGGTGTAACTATGCAAAGCATATATTTATATGAATGCATGCTACAGTGTAGTAATGTATAATTATATTCTTTAAATAAATGGAGCAAACTCACCTGAATTATTTTCTTGCAAAATCTGCGACGGGTATTCAAAGAGCGGGCAAAATAGAATCTCCTGTGAGGTATAAAAAGTGTCGGTTGAAATATTGTACTTGTACTGGAGTAGCCGCCATTGCCGCCGCCGCTGCTGCTGTTACTGCTATTACCACAGCCACTAATAATGTTACTGGTGCTGCCGTTAAGACTACTACTGCTACTTCCTCCTCCACTGGCACATGAGCCGGGACTGCAATGTCTATTTGCTGACTTCATCCCGAATTATGATGATGATGATGAAAGAGAAAAAATGTATGAAAGAAAACTTTGCCTTAAAGTTGCTCCTCCTCTGCTCGTACTGTTGCTTTCGTGGGTTGATGTACCTATCTCTTTACATTTATTATTAGGTATGTAGTCACTGGTACAGTGACGATACGAGTATGTAACTTTCAACAAGAGCAACTTTGTCCTCCTCCTCTTATTTTAGAGAATGTACAGATATCCTGAAGGAATACAAGTAGTAGTTGTAGTAGTAGTAGTAGAAGAAGAAGAATAAGCAAAAGAAAAAAATGGAACAAAAAGTTTTTTCGGTACTTTTTTTCTAAAAAAAACTAGTTCGCTCCTATCTTTAACAATGAGTAATTCACTCTTCTTTTTCAGCTTCAACTGCTCCTTTTAATCTGCGTCGGCATTTTCCTCTTTTTCTCTTCTCCGTCTGTAGTTGACTTTAGTTAAAAACTTTATATATCACTTTTGTTCATCCACCACCAGCGTACGTTCTGACGGATGGGTAATGTTACTAGAGAGTACACCGGGTTTAGTTAACTTTCAGGCAGGTGGACACAAATTCAAAGGGACACATGCTACACTTGTCGAAATATCGGGGACATATGTACATAGCCTCCCTTATGATCTATCTATTGTTATATAATACACTGTTATTATGTCTCTGTCATATAAGATGGATATGTTCAAAAAAAGAAAGGATTCCAATTTTTTTCTGGCTGCTGCTGTTGTTTATTTAGATAAAAGGAGGTTGTTGTGGGGGCCGACTACGACGAGTGATCATGTTGATGAAACACAACTACATCAATAAATAGAGTACACACAGTTTCCCATGAGATAAGTAAAAAGATGAAGAAGGAATGGTATGGTATAAAATTCAATGTTCTTTCCACCTTGTACATATGTAAGCACATTCGACCGACACACTTTTTCTTTTTCCCTTTCTATTATTACTATTAGGGTCCTTTGAGTAAATGTGAAAAGGGAACAACAACAACAACTGGTGGTGGTGGTGGTGGTGATGTTGATGATGGTGATGCTTCTCTTGATACACCCTTTTCTTTTCCTTTTCCAATTTCCACTTTCGGCAAAAGCACCGGGTCTGGGACTACTGTTGTTGCACGAAACCAAGAAAGGGCACCACCAGCACTGATTTTTCTTTCCCTTTTCCACTGCTCCCGTTGTTGATAATGATGCTGCTGCTGTTCTTCTTCTTCTTCTTTACAACTAGTAGTATTAATAAAAAGACTTTCTTTGGCAATATCATCAGAACAACAACTGACTCGAACTTCACCTTGTTCCATTCTCGCTCAATGCTGCAGTTGACCAATGATGACGAGGCAATGGCAGTGCGGCTGCTGCTGTTGGATTGAAAAAAGGTAAAAGTTCCCAAAAGGGATTGATAGGTGACAATAGTCAAGATTGTGTTGGTTGGTTAGCCTAAACTATCAACCGCAACCTCATTCATTCCTTTCACAAGGAAAAGCTACGAGCGACCAGGAGAGGAGATGTAAAAGTAGTGGTGGTTTTAATACTAATGCAGATGAAAAAAAAAATAAAAAATAAAACTTTTTTCACATTCACATTACCCTCGTCGTCGACTACTTTTTTTTCTTCGTGTTCGTCTTTTTTTCAAATCTTCACTTCCTCTTTTTTGTTACTTTTCGCTTACTCTAGAATATTGGCAGCACATGTATGCACAAGTAGTAGTCGTAGTGACGTGGTTACAGTAATGCACTGCTGCATGCACGTTTTGCTTAAATTTTTCTCTCTATACTTAATATATTTATAAAGTGATGTTTACATAGTATAAATGTATTTAGATGTGTATAATAATATATATACAAGCCACAAAGTTACATCTCTCTCTTTTTCATACTTTCATAAAGAAAGTGAGCAAGAAGGAGAGAGAGAAAAAAAGTGTCGTAAAAGAGTTGCTGGATGTTGTAACTTTGTTGTAATAAGTAGAAACGACGATGACAGTGGTGAGGGGGAAGGGAAAAGGCGCAGTGGAATTATATGAGAAAAAAAAGGTTTTTTCTCTTCTTCTTCTTCTCCTCCTCTGTACTACCACTAGTTGTGACAATTCAATGACAGGTAGAAAATACAGACCAAGTTCCTTTGAGTTTTAGTTACCATCGGTATTTCAGTATGGCTGGGAGTCCTTTAATATACGTGTAGGAAATGGTGAGATGGTAATGATGATGATGACAAGGAAGCAAGCTTATATGGTGCCGGGTGCCACAAAAAAACAAAAGTTTTCTTTTGCTTCTTGCACCGAATCGTGTAAACTATTAAAGTTGTCCAGAGATTGGAGATTTCTTTTTGGGTCTTTCTTCTTCTCCTTTTCTTAACTAAAGACTTTACGAATTAAAGATTTTGGTTGGTCTGATGTTGGTAATGATTTGATATGAGGATGATGGGGGTATGGGGCAATGTAGCCAGTCACCACAACGATACAGAATGGTATTAAAAATAACAACGTTCTTGTTGACGTTACGGTTGAGAAAATACACCAAAAGTGCATTTATTTGCGGTGGTGGCGTTGCAAATGTCCTTTTTCACTATTTTCTTGTCGCCAAAGCTGACAGCCAGAGTCAAAGGTGATGAGCTGGCAGTATAGTCTTGACTGGGGAGTTATGGAGATCAGTGTAGTAGTGGCGAAAAGAAGAAGTTGATAGAATGAAAATAAAAATGCGGGGGAGTTTTTAGTGGTGACTTGTGCGGATGGATATTATACTTATTACATCATCATCATGCGTGATGTGTTTGTGTGTATTTTATCCACTGATCAAGCACATTCACTTTTATTTACACCATATTGTACACAAGTCTAAGCAGTAGTTGTACTACTTACTACAGACACCATATTATAGTCAAGTTGCCATTTGGTGGTGACATAGCACAAGTTGAGTAGAGAGAGTTAGCTGTGCTGATACTGTCCATAAGTCGTGAATACGATGGCTGTGACGTTGACGATAATGGCCCACTCTTAAGCGGCCTTTTGTATTTAAACTGTCACAGAAAAAAGGGGAGAGAGAGCTTGCTAGAAGAAGGAAAACCTCTCTTTAAGTTGATTTTCTTTTTTTTTCTGGTTTGATGGCAAAAAGTCAAATGTAATGTTGCTTGCAGTAAGCTATAAGTAGGCAGTGCACACTCGAGGAATAAAAAAAGGATAATAATATGGTCGTCTTTTTTGGTGTGTGGAATGAAACTGACTCAACTGAGCATGCATGCATACATGCGAGAAGCGATAGATGTTGGCAGCAGTCAAGTCAACAGAGAACTATCGACAGTAGCAGATTTCCCTAATGTTTTTCTTGACGTTCTCTGTCGCCTTCTCGTCTTTCTTTCTTCTTGTTTAAGTGAGAGAGAGCTGAGCTAGTTATGCTCCTCTCTTCTGCTCTGCTGCCACTCTTCTAACTTTTTAGCAGAGCAGCAGCAGTGGTAGTAGTAGTGGTAAGCTGAACTTGTGCTAATGCTGCTTTTTGCTGTTGCAGATGGCTGACAACTTGCACAATCTCCATTCCCAATCAGACTGAGACTCGGATCACGGAATCAGGCTGCTTTTCTCTCCTTTTCCTCACTTTTCCTCTTCTTCTCTCTCAGTCCTGCTTACTCTCCCAATTTAGAAGCCCGTTACCATTTCCCTTCTGATACTACTATACTGCTCCTGATGATGACGATGACTACGATCCCTGTTGGATGCGAATGCACGAGAACTTAGCAATACCGAAATTTGTGAATTTCACTAGTACAACTTCAGGAATATAACACACAGCTGCATACACATGATGCCACTGTACACATTTAATAGTATGGTCCTCCCTGCCGCTGATATGGCAAAAAAGTATATTCACAACGCAACAGCAGTAGTAGGAGCATCAGCTGAAGGAGTGGAAAGTTTGATGCCTATTCTGCTTACTTTTTTTCTCTCCTTTACTCCTACGCTAGCAAGCACACACCACCAGCAAACTGTGAGATCAGAAGAGTCAGTGACAGCTGTAGAAAGAGGAAGACTAGACTATTCTCTGGCAATATAAAGAGCAACAAACAGAGAGGATCTTCTCCTCTCTTTCTCTTCTTCTTCTTCTGAGCTCTGGCTTCCTTGGGCTGGCTACGCTCTTTCTTAGTGTTCCTGCTCAAATAAGCGTGGAAACCAGCAGCACATCATATTTTCATACAAGTGTATATACAGACACGCACGCACACACTAACATTCCATACTATTATTATTATAACATCTTTTTTTACGTGGGATGACGATGATGCTGATGATGATCATACACGGAGAATGCAAGAGAGCAAAAAGTCAGAGGAAACGCATCACCATCATCATCGTCGTCTGAGAAGGACGGGAAAGGAGAGAAGGAATCAAGCAAAGTCCTCCTTAAATCCTTCTTTTTTGACAGTTACTCATTCCATTCAGGGAGTAGTTGTGTGCTGCTGCTGCTGCTTGATGTGCGTAAGTAACCGAGAAAAGTGACGACAACACCGGGAATCTTGTTGTATCTTTTTTTACTGCAATGGAGTTTTCAAACTGGCTAAAGCGATTTAATATCCGACGTTGCCAGATAGAAGGATAATATTATATTTGCTGTTGTTGTTGTTGTGTACACCAATAATGCTGTGTTTGTTGCTTGTTTATGCTGCAGTTAAAAAGTGTCTAAAGAACATGATTTTCTTTCCTTAAAAAATAAATGCTTCTGAACTGAGCTGCTGGCACGATACACTTTATGATCAATCCATGGCGATTTAATGGCGAATAAAGAAAGTAAGCTTGTACTGCTGGAAAAGTAACAAAAAAAGAAAGCAAGTTGCTACAAAACGGAGACATACTATTTTATTATAAACCGATCTGGTTGATCTACTCAACAAAAAATCTCGCTAACCAAATATTTATTAATGCCTAATAAAATAATGGCACGCTATATTAAGCAAATACAAAAGGGAAATTACCTGATTACCCTTTAAGGTCATTTGTAGAGAGATGTTTGTGCGGAAGCTCTTCAAATATGCGGTTCTTGGTCTTGACAATAGAAATTTTAAGTTGGATAGGCCGTATTCTTTGTGCGTACGTTTCCCACCTCTTTCTTCTTCTTCTTCTTCCTCTATTTCATATTTGACTTTCTCGTGCTCAACCTTCTCCGTCTTCTCCTGTCGTCTTTTTTTCACAAAACGCACGAAATGCCGATCCTCTGGTTAGTATTTTTTATTTCTTCCCAGTAATATTCGTCTGCTGCTTCTTCTTCTCCACCTCCTCCTCTTTGCATGCTCTTCTCATTCACTCTGACACACACACAAGCAGTCAGCTGCTTCTTGAGAAAAGAACTCCTGAAAATATCAACGCAAACAATCCAATGTAGAATCGA
Source organism: Homidia socia (assembly GCA_036850745.1). Lineage (NCBI taxonomy): Eukaryota > Metazoa > Arthropoda > Collembola > Entomobryomorpha > Entomobryidae > Homidia > Homidia socia. The sequence continues at coordinate 12,275 of JAANSP010000095.1, forward strand.
TAACCGGAATAATAAGCTTTTCGTGGTTTGGTGTTAGTGTACCTTTACAACCTTTTTCCTCCTCCTCGACTACAACCGCTACCATCGCTGCTACGACTATATTAACTACTACTACAATATATACTACCAAACATATAGCAGAGCACACCTCCTCCTCCTTCTTCACAAACAGGAAGAAGAGTGAAAGAATGTACACAATTTTACTTTTTCTCCCTTCTCTCCTTCCTCCTCTCTCGCTCTCACTTTTTGTCCTCTACTTATACTACGATAATGGTAATATTTTGATGCCTTCTTCTCCAAAAACATATTATACACTTGCCACTATATTACGTTTTTTTCTAAAAAAAATATACTTTTCTCTTCATTCACTTGATCATGCCTATTTACTGCTACCTCTGCCTGCTTCAACGCTATACTACTCACAAATGGTAGACACACGTACTTTTCTCCTCTCAGCTCTTCTCGTTATTTTTTTGACTATTTTTCTCTAATATACATACTTCATATACCACGCTTCATATACTACAGGAGCAGTACACCACCGAAACACTGCGTGTATTTGGCAATGAACTGTCTTTCTCTCGTTCTCCCTCTCACTCACTTACTTTTCTCAAAAGTCACGATATTTTGACGATGACTTGAGTGAGTAAAGGAGTTTTACGTGAGCCGCTCACTGATGGTGGTGCTGGCTGAGTGAGTGTATTGAGTGCTGCCATGCCATGCATGCACACCAAATAAGTTAAGCCAGAATGAAGAAAGTAGCATCGCATCAGCTCAAAAACTCTGCGTTCAAGTAAAAGAGTAGCAAAAAAATATTGTAGCAGAAGAGGCAGCTAGAAAAAGAAGAAGAGTAGCAGTAATAGGAAAAAAACTGCATCATCATTCTATTCTGTGAAAACCCGTTTGCTTATGGCTATATGGAATATGGACAGATAAAAGGGATTTCATGCAAACACTTGCATTATTATTATTATTTGTTGAATAGCACATATTGACGATCTACTAGTGCCACACACCACCGCCTTTCAGTTTTTCCATCAAATTTGCCTTTCTTTCTCACTAAAGACAAGTTTTCATGTTTCTCTGCTAGTGTGCGCACACAACGCACAAGAAAAGGACTGAGATAAGCATAACCATACCATTACTACAACTACGATCCATGTTTATCATCATCCTTGCTTTACTTTTACTTTCATAATAATAATAATATCGTCATGTTAGCGTTGAATGCCGTGTACGCACTCAACCAATACGGGAAAAAAGTTTGAGTGTAAATACAGAGACAGTGACAAAGTCAGTCAGTCAACTCTAGTCAACATGCAGTGCACACATAATATTCCCCTCTGCTCATGTGTGATGTTTGTAGATTATTATCAGCAAAGATGTAAAGTAAGATGACATGTGAAATTCATGCACTGATGATCATTGTAAATATTGTTCATTGTTTGAAGAAAATTGTTGAAAAAAAGTATTGCATTTACAAAAGTATTTTCCCAGTAAAGATTATTACTATTATGAAAAAACTCCACAGTTGAACAACAGAGAGAAAACTAAACTTGCGAGTTTGCTATTTTGTTATCGTTGTTTCAGAATTTGAAAATGCTGGCATTTATTTCTTTTTGCAAAGTCGTCACAGAGCGTATAACAACACAATGCAAAAACGCTACTTGACGACCTGCTGCTTCTGCTGATTTTTTTTCGATTTTTTCTCCGTCTATTTTGGCTTTCAAATGCAACTTTTCAAAAAAAAAAACAACACAATGCAAAAACGCTACTTGACGACCTGCTGCTTCTGCTGATTTTTTTTCGATTTTTTCTCCGTCTATTTTGGCTTTCAAATGCAACTTTTCAAAAAAATACACAACACTGGTGTAAAAACATATTATGGAATAGTGACGAGGAAGCAAATAGGTAAGTGATGGAAAGGGTGTTCATGCATGTCAGTAAACACTAATATCTTCCTTTTTCCAGTTTTTTTCCAGCACACAATTTTTACATTTTTTCTGGTCAGTGATGCACATTTTCCCCCAAATCTCATGTTTAAAATCGGATTTTCCCTTTCTGTTGTTTTGTCGGGTAAGAATACTGGTGATGACGATGGTGATGCGTACAGATTTTTTTGGTTTGAAGTTTGAAACTGTAAGTCCAAATCGTGCAACTATGTACTAGCGTCTTTTTCTTTCAGCTTGATAGATGAGCTAGTTTAAGATACACGTTAGGGATGGGAACGCAGTAGAAGATGAAGAATAAGAGGAAGATTCAAAAAGTTCAAATATCCTTGCGAGATACAAATATTACGGAGACCTTCTCTTGTCTCATGAATGTATTTTTTCCTTGATATTAGTATTCACTGAAGGAGGAAAGTAAATAATATGATTTCCTTTTCGTTTTCATAGGAAACAGATGAGGTACCTCTTTTTCTACTTCACGGTCTGCTTCCTATGTTTTCCCCGCACATACAAACACACGCGCTTTCTATACTCTCAAGTAATATTTATATATGTGTTTCTACTGAGATATATTATCTGCACACAAAAAATCTGAATTTTATGAGAAATTTTATACTTGGAAGCATACATGCATTTTCTTTAATCCTTAAAAGAAACTCTCGTATAGACACACATTGATAAAAAAAGTTACATCAAAATAGATATTATGTCTAAATAATAAGAGCAGATATAGTGGTGTTGAGATGACTGCGTGAGTTAACTTGTATATTTATTCCATATTATTCAACATGGAAAATCATCTGCTGACTTGGTTGTGTACCACTGGATTCAGCAAACAGCATGGAAAAAGGAACGTGCAGCATAAGCAAGATAGAAAAAATAGACAAGGAGAAAAAGACGAAAATAAAGTGAAACGTCGGCAAGTGTGAAAGTTTAGAGGAGAGAAAAAAAATCATGCAACAAGTCATACATTTTTTCCCTTTCCAACATTTTCTTATGCTTTCACCGAGTCAGTCAGCAAAAAATGGAACACGAACCAACAACCGCCACACACTGCCACTGCACCATATATACATAATAATAATAATAATAATAATGATATGTATGTATCCATAAACATGTAACCACTACTTTTTTCCTTTGAGAAAGACGAAAGGGGAAAATGAAGAAAAAACCTTTGGTTTCCTCATGTTTTTTGTGAATTTGCAACAGAGTTGGAATGCTTGTGCTATTTACTCATTTGGTACAAGCTTACAGTGCTCATGTTGTGTTGAGTCAGTTGCCTGACTCAACTTTTTTCCCTTTTTTACATTTACTAAGCTCATTTCTACAATCTGTTAGTCTGCAGTAATAGGGTTACTCCACGTTTCCTCCATATAAAAATAAATATATAGTCACAGTAAAAGGTTTATTATTAGCCAAGTTAAGACTCTGTGTGAGAATAAATCCGACAAAGTGGCATTTAACTTGACTCAACTCCTTGCTGCTGCTCGCCTGCTATGCTGGCAATACACACTGCTGAGAATAGAAAATGCTCACAATAATAAAAGCCTGTCGTTGTTGTTTTATTTATTTAATTTAATAGCTATACTATAGCTTTTGTATCGGTAACAGAAAAGAAACAAGGACAACTCAATCCCTGTAATTTTCACCTTCTTGTTTGCTCTTATTTATTGATGAAAGCGTAATGTTCGTGTTTGGGGCCCTGGTTTTGTGCTGTGGGTGCAATTCGGGCAAGTGTTGCTTCCAAAGGTACTTGAGTTTCTTTGCTCAACTCACAGGTAGGTAATTGTAATAAGAGGCTAAACTAGAATGTTTGTGTGTGTAAGTGAATACTGGATGAACAGTGATTAAGGCTCTACAGAGACTGTTCAAGATATTTGATATTCGATACTTGATTCAGAGCTTTCGCATTACATTTTCAGTAGTCTTTTCAACGTAAGCTATATTATACTTTTGTACAAATCATCAACAATTTGCTCATAAATAATTAATTAATAATAACGTCAGTATGTGCTGAGCTATAGAAAAGCTGCAGATAAATCTACAGATTCTCTCTCGCATTCTAACAAAGTAACAATGATGATAAGAAGACCAAAGTATTCAAGGATTGTTTTTTTCAAAACTTACCACACAAAGTAGATGCAGAAATCGATTAATAATAATACTATAATTGGTATCATGGACGAATAAAATAAAAATAAAATGCAATTTTTTATATGTGTAGAGTGAAGTGAAAATACTACGACGAAGCCTCTCCAACTTGAGCTCCTCCTGCCATCAGCACTACTACCATCACGAGAATACAGAAGCACACTGCCAAACAACAATGGGGAATAGTACAAGTTTAGTACGGAATTTTTTTAAACAGCTAATAAGAGTGCGCTATCCACTCGAAAGGAAAATAAGAATTTTATACGGATTTTTTTCCACTTGGAAAAAGTGTTATTTGTTGGCTCGTCGCCTAATGTTTTCTCAACATTGTCGTTAGTATATACATGGCATATTATAGAAAGATTGCAGTGGCATTTTCAAAACTTTGTTGGGAAACTAGACAATAATATTAGGTGGTGGTGGTGCTTTTCTCTTCTTACTGTACATTATTATTTAGGTATTATAAGCAGTTCTCATATTACCCAGCAACCACGTTCTTCTGCTAATGCACTGTCATACTCTCTCTCCGCTCTGCTCCCGTAGAATCAAATGAACGATAAGAAAACCGAAATGATAGCCATCAAAATTATAGAAGTCTGATCGAAAATGAGGGGCGATAGAGAATAAGAAGGAGAAGAAACACGTAAAAAGTACAAACAGTGGTAGTCCAGAGAAAAGAAGTGCAGTGTTTTTTCTAATAAGAAAGAAGGGAAGAAGAGAAAAAGGTTGAAGCGTGTCTTCCCTTTCTTGAATGCACACTTTGTTGGTTTAGCGTCTGTGTGTGATGAAAATACAATCATGTATGTACACCCATGCGAAATAGATATATAATTATATTCCTCGGCCTTCATTTCTTTCGTCTCCATCCAAAAACTACAAAGCAGTGTGAATAAATAAACAGATTGAAAGCGAGAAGAGTGAGAAAGGAGTGGAAAAACAATCTGGAGAGCAAATCGACGCAACAAATTACGTTACGTGTTTATAAATATATATATTTATACAGAATATATGTATATCCGCCGGCATAACTTGTGAAAGAAACAGAGTCGTAGCAGCAGCAGTAACAACAAAGTGAAGGCGAAACATTTTCCATTTTCATGGAATCAGTCAGAAGGCAAAAGTAGACAAAAGCAAACAAAAAATAATAATGAGCTGGAGTAATTTCATATAGCAAATTTCCTTTCTTAAAAAGTTTACTAGGAAAATAATAATAGTAAAAGGGGAGAGGAAGAGAGAGAGAAAAGTTGATGACGACCAACGAATGTAGACAGAAGGAGCAGCAGCAGAAGAGAGTAGCTCAATTAAACTCTTTTCTTCCTCCTGGTTTTTCTGGGAAGCTACTCTTGCTACCACCACCACCACCACCGCCATCATCATCATCACTACTACAATGTATTGAAAGCTGGTGGGGTACCTTCCACCTAGCTCTCTCTCTCTATATATATATATGTAGTTTTTTTTCTGTTTGTTTTGTTTTTGTTGCACAAATACGGTACATGGTCATGCTATAGTCATTGTGTTTCGTTTTTGGGAAGAAGGCACAAGAACAAAACACAGCGGCGGCACGGCAATGAATTCAATTCACTCACCCGCTCAGCAAGTCGCTCTGACGATATAAAGCATAAAAAGTGTGGAAAATAGAAGAAAAGGAAAAAAGCACAGCGAGATGTGTGCTTAAAAATATGTAAAAGTACGCATGTATATACAATGCTATGCGACCACACAAGTGAAGGATACAGAGTAAAAAGGAGAAGGAAATGAGTGAGTGAATGTGTGCAAGTAATAGGGAAATGAAACTAAACCCTGATTTCCAGCGGTTGGAAGCATAACAATTGTCGTATCATTATTATTATTAACATTAACGAAAAGCCGAAATTCCTATAATTGATTCAGCGACCAACTTACTCAACCAAAAGTATAGAGGGAAAGCATACTACTATCGTTTCGTTCAGCTATCTGATATGTCAACGGGCCCGCTATATATAATATACTTAATGTATAGTAAGCTGTGAGAACTGTTTGGTGGTCATGTGGAGACAATGGTTTTTTATTGTGGCTTGCTGAATGATACGAATAAATATCGAAGCAAGCATGACGCTTGCATTCACGCTCATTTATAAACAAAAAGCTACCTATCTATACATAGTACAGCAATGACTGTCGCGGTGGTATTCAAAAGAGTGAACAAAGCGGTGAAATAATGCTTTGATGACGACGAACAAAACGACGGTAAAAAGGAAACAATGGCTGAAGAGCCTCTGTAAACTTATTATTGAATCATCAGAAAAAAAGAAAGCTCATTGCATTCAATAATAAATGCTTTTTATTTTGAATGCCACCTTCTCCCCACATACAATGGGAGCTACTTGAAAAGTAACAATAAAAATTAATATATTATTGTTTATTCCATTCAATTTACTGTCTATTCAGAAATACGTTTAGAATTTGTTCATTTCCTTTGACTTTGCTTGTGTTGAGCTGAAGTATTTTATTTTTATTTTGCTGCAACTGATCTGTTAAAATTTTGTTTTGTTAAACAATCAACTTTAAATCATAACTTTATTTTAAAAAATGATGATAAAAAATAATAATTTCTAAAGTTAATTTTGGTTAACATGCGGTATGTCATGAGTAGTTTACAATTCTAAGCATTTGTTGAATTCACTTTAACATTTGTATAACAATCAGTCACAAAGCAACACAAGATTAAAGTTGAGGGAGACAAGGAAAATGTCTCAACATTAAATTATTGCATTCTTTGCTTGACTTAATTTTATTTTTCAACAGTTTTCCTCCTCCGATTAAATTTACTGTCCTCACGGCTGTGCGCTTACTATTATTATTACCTTCAAAAATTCATATTCATTACAGCCTCACTTTGAGGGATTGAGAATTATGATTGCCACTACGCTCGCCTCAATAGTTTTCGCCATGTGCCGTCTAGCATTCAATTTCATTGGACGGAAAAGAACTTTTAGCCTGCTGAACTTTAACGGAATACCCAGAACCTACTACTGTACTATAACAGGTTGCCTTGCCTTGTATCATATTGTTCATTCATTAATGTTATCATCATTTAGCTTTACAAATGACATCCGTGCAAAACTGCCAAATCCTCTGGATTTGTACCTTCCTCTCGTTTCGATAAAGCCATTTCAGCGTGATTAACGCTTATGTAAATTATATTATCCTCTTTAGGCAAACCATTCTTCCACTAATTTAATCCTACGGCAGCAGGGGTGGAGAACCCCACCTCAAAGATTAAAGAACTAAAGGAATGCTTACTGCTAACAATTGAGTAGGTAACACTGGACCCTTTTGGAGCAAACAACAGCTAGCAGCAGCAGTGCCAAGGTTGATTGAGTACCAGCGCCAGTGTATACAAATTACAGATACCTTTCCTGACGAGAGAGTTCCTCCTCAACTATTTTCTGGTAAAAGGTAAGAAAGATGAGAAGCAAAGGCACAAATTTGATAGGTTAGTTGGCGGTAGGGAGAAGAGGAGATCAGTGATGTGGTAATAGTAGCAAAATGTTATTGTTGTGAGCCTGAAGAAATAAAGTTTCTCTGTGGAGGGAAATAACCAAAAGGGATTATTACAAAGTGAGTAGGCACATGTATTTGTGTAAGCTGACTCCCAATCAGACAAAATATGTATAGAAGAAAGATATGGGGCTCTTCATTTACCTAAAACTAATGTCTACCTACGCAATCCTACTAGAAGCTTTTGTGTTTGACTTTGTTTCGTTCGATGCTATGAGGATGGAAGAATAGAAAGCGAGAGAGGAGGGAGGGAGTAAAAGGTAAGGCTACTTTGTAGCGTCATCCTCATGGTATCTCTCACAAATAATCTAAAAGAAGAGAAAGGTATACGGTTGATTATTTAGAGAGGGACAATATACTCTTACAAAAGGTGCTTGGCTGACTGATTCTTCCTCCCAAGTTATGCAAGTGGCGTTGCTGTTGCTGCTGTTGTCTGTGCAAGTGTACATTCTACGCCGGAGCCGTCGTTATAATTCTATACATGACTTGACTAGCTTTGGCATGACTTGGCTTAGTTTTTTGGTCGTGTACGGGAAAAAAGTATGGGAGAAAGATGGGCTATGAAAAAAGGAAGAAGCGGAAGAGAAAGAGAGAGGTTTGCAGAGTGTACAAGTCCCATACGAAAATATTGTTTCTAGAGACACCCTCCTCATCTCCATACAAATAGACTTTGCCTAAGTCCAATCCAAGTCATTAACTTGGCAGTTGCTTAAATTGCATTGGAAAGAGAGACGGAAGAGGATGGAAAACAGACACGAGAGAAAAACATCCAAGGAGGGCTGGAGAGAAAGAAACGAAAAAATGCTCACATCTGTAGTTTCTACCTGATAGTTTGAACATTCTAATAGGATTGCAAGTCAAATAAGAAATAACACTGGAAACTGCTATACAAAAGTTATGATATTGCATGCAGGCCAGGTTATTGGGAAAAAGTGGGCGGATGCATATACACACAAGAAAAGAATGTACACACACGCAATATTTTCAAGTGAATTACCTTTATTATACCGAAAATTGTCATGGATACATAGAATTTAGTTGAGTGGACACCAACCACTAACCAGCCACTCTATCATCGTATCTTGGACATTTCTTTATTGTGCACATTGTGCACTACATTGACATTGAGCACTATTGTAGTTCCATATAGACTCTTTTTATCAAAAGGGTTAACTGGATGAATAACTCTGCAAATTCTCCTCAACCTTGTAGCTATCTAAATGAAATGCTCAACATTTCACAACAATTTCCAACTAAAAAGCAAGTCAACAGCTAGAGGAAATTAAAAATTGTTCTCGAGTTAAATTTTTAAAGCAAAAAAGTTGCCAGTGACTTTTATATGAATACACTATTTTATCATTCTATTTTTTACTTTGTGCAATTCTATCTTTCAAAAGTCTCCACTGATACCCCTACTATTTAGCCTAAATGTTCAACAATAAAAAATACTTAAAGTTATCAAACAAGTTATAATGTTCAACATATGCGCTTGGATAATTATATATCATCATCATCATCATCACAAAAAAATCCACGAAACAATATCATTTTAGTTACTGTCGGAAGTGTCTACAGGATGAAGTAGCAGCAGCAGCAGCACACATGAAGAAAGTTGAAAAACTTACTTTTTTACTCCTTTCTCATCATTCCCAACAAAACTTTTTTTCCTGAGTTATCCCTTTACTTCCTTCATAATCATCATCGAAAACAACATTCCCATTTCTCCATGAGTCCCTACTGCCACTACTGCACGGCACAGCTTTTCCTTTCTGTCAGCTCAGCAAAGTCAAACGTTGGGCTGATCTGCTATCCATCTATGCTTACAACCTCATCATAATGTTTCAGAACACAATTTGATTTCAGATTGGAGGATTAAAACAACCAACTTTTTAATTAGCTTTATATTACCTACATTATGCATTACACTTGCTAAGCCTGCTTCCACCATCACCTACACCACCACACACTGTCACAACTTTTTCTCTTCTTCTTCTTTCCTGAAATAGTAGCAGTAGCTTTTCAAGTTGTCTCAACTCAAGTATCATGTTTACACTGAATCATGCAATCTAAAAAAGAGATGAAATTTTTGGACGATAAAATAAGAGAGAAAGTGACACAAGTAAAGTTTGATGCATAAAAAAGACACAGTTTTCTTCCATGTTATGATTATGGCATGGCGGTGCGATGCAACCCTGCACGTTCTACCCTTCAATCTCTATTTTATCCTCCCCATAAAATTGTAATGTGCTGTCTAACTTGATTATAACAATCTGTTCATTCATCATCGGATGACTTGTTAAGCTGCCGACTGACTGAGCTGCCTGCTAAAAAACCATACAAACTGATGAGCGTGGTTTACATACTTAATAATAATAATAATAATAATAATAATAAACCATCTGGGTTTTCTTCATGTAAAACTATTTGCCTCATTCAGCTGTATGGTAACAGTACGCTTTTATATATTGATGACGACGATAAAATATGAATCTTTCTAATTTTTTAAAGAAAAAAATCCAAAAAGTTTGAAAGAGTAATAATGTATAATGAAGGTGAATTAAAGAAAAATTCAGTAGCTTTGATGATAAAACAAAAAAATCAGTTTTTACCTAAAATATGCATTTAAACACTAGCTTAAGGGTACAGCATTTAAATCCTTTCACATTACTTATTCTGAGCAGATTTTCATTTTTTTAAAAAAAAGATGAACCAAGAAGATTTCAAGTTACGTAATATTTTACTTGCTTACATTTGTATGCATAATCGATCATTTCCTTTTTTTTCTCTTATAATAAGAATATATCAATCTTTACCATATTGGCACGATGACAGGTAGTCAAATACACTCGCTATATATTCTTTACCATAACCACCACCAAGCACATGAAAAGAAGAGTTTTCCTTTTCTTTTTTAAGCACTAAAATATTTCACTCCTGCATTTCTCAACTAGTTAAGTCAACTGTTTGCTCTGTCTGTTGGCATTTTTTTACAAAACCACTTTTAAGCTTACCCTGAACGAAAATATCCAAAAGTCTTCAGTTTGTCTCTTCTCTTCCTATGTGAATTATAGACTGTTCCAAAAGTGGATTACAAGTCCGTCATTACCATTAATACTGCATACTAGCTCCAGTGGAAACATTATATACCCATCTATTTATATGTCTACATGACAACATCAGAAAACACCCACATGGGTACGTATTATATATTCCCAAAGAAAGTAGGTGGGCATGTAACAAGCCCGTAATAAAAATAATAATACTGTTATGTGTACATTTTTATATCGTTCATCATCATTCTTATATAAGAAAGGTACAAGACAGCACAGATGCTCAAACAATGTTTTTTTTTGAAAAGTTGTTGCGGTAGCGACTAACGAGTCTGCTTGAAAGAAGGGGCTATCTACCTACGTACCTACCTACCTTGCCATTGTTTGCATTCTTTCTCTGTGCTGCCGCTGCTGCTCCCACTGATGATGACGACGATAATGATCGTTATCGTTACGCAATGCAAGCCACGCTGCTGCCACCGTCACCGCATCACTTCGTTTACTCATCAATATAATCCACATAAAATCTCCGTTCAATTTTTAATATGTCAAGTAAATGCTTCTTTCTCCTTTCCCCTCCACCCTTCTCCTTTTTTGTTCTCTCAAGAAAGGCTAATGATTACATTCTACTTACCGTCTTTATGGACGAGGAAAGAAGGGAGCGTTATTTTTTTGTCTTTTCTCTCCTTTCACTCTTTTTTCTTCCTAGCTTTTACGGAACGACGTGCTGGGCTTACCAACTGTTTTTTTCGTACGAAATGACTAAAAAAAACTTTAAAAAGACTGACTGTGTCTAAACGTGTAACAGGAGGGGGTAGCCTGAACAACAAAAAAACTTTTTTTTATAAAAAAAACTTTTAAAGGGAAAAAAGTACCTACAATATAACTAGCTCTCTACAAAAATTTCAACTTATTTTTTGATCATAAGTAATATTCACAATAAATATTTTTCCTCTCTTTATCATCATCATCTCGACATCATGCCAATAAATATGGATAATATAATGTGTTTTATATAATGATATATCTATTTTATAAAGTTTACGTCACAACTCAAATGGCTGTTAATAGCGCTATAATTTGGAATTATGTCCTCTGCCTGCTACCAAATTCTCATCATCATCATCTTCGCCCATTCAGCTATTCTATGGCAGCTTTCCCCTTCATCGTAATGTATTTATGTAGAAAGGTGGGTACTTTTTATTTATGAAGGGAAAAAATAGAAGAGCTGAGCAACTGAGCAGTATAGTATAGCAACACTCGTTCTTCAATATAATTTTTTGTTCATTCAATCATACTATTAGAATCCATTAAATTCTCTATTTTCCCTGCATTTTCAAAGAATGAACCACACAATTTTCATGTAAAAATCAAGTGAGCGAATAACTTATTCTATTCTTTCGTTTTCATTCACTTGGTATTGCACACACACAAAAGCATCACCTCTCACAATTCACAAAGTGGGCCCGCTCATATTTACATGTAAACCTACGCATACTGTTCTCCTTCTCCTATTCTAATAGCAGCAGTAGTAGCTAGTTAGTAATGCAATATGTGTAGGTATGTCGCTAAACTGACATTTTGTTCTTTAAGAATGGCTGTATGAATCAATGACAAATCCCAATTGAAACGCAATTTCAATGTGAGAGGAGGCACTCCCGAAAATCGTCATCATCATACTCATCGTCATGATTGTGGTGGTTAGAGTGCCAAATATTACAAGTGTTGTGAGGAACGGTAAAATATACAATGAACACCTTACACCAATACAGCATTAGCAGCACAGGAAAAAGTGTAAAAGGCAAAAAATCGTTGTGGTGAATGCATAATAATATTATAAAACTTTTGAGAAAGAACATGTGAATAATAAAGTATTTTAACAGGAAAAAGTCCTTTTCCCAAGTCACAGTCACTGCATGGGCAGACCTTTGAAAAAGAATGAATGTATTATGCATGGCAAAGGCAAATACAAAAAAATGTGAAAATGGCGGTAGTGCACTTGATGCCGATGATGACTCGTTTCTGGCTTTTTATGTATACAAGTTTCAAGAGTTGAGTGTTAATGTAAAATGAATTTTCGTGTTTCTTTCATTGAAAACTTCCTAGACATCTGTGGGCCACACATACAGGTGCACACAACCATGAGAAAAGACACACCTATGACGATACACAAAAGTACAGAGTGAAGTAGAGTCGACCAGGAGAAATGCAAGTTTTAAAAAAGTATCTCGCGGATACATTCATTTCTGTCATTGTCATTCAAACTTGTGACAAAAGACAAAAAAAACTTTTGACAAATATATTCTTTCATTATACCCAATTTTTAGGGTAAATCGCAAAAAATAAATTAATTTCAAGCATTTCTTTCATTAGCGTTTTGAAATTAAATTTTGTTTCAGAGGAAGCACATTCAAATTTTAGACCATCTTATGTTATAATACGATTCATTCCACAATTTGTTATCTTTTGACTAGCCGCTCGTAGTTTCATAAATTGAATAGCGAAGCCAGACTTTTAAAAATTGTATAAATACTCGAAACTATAATATATTTTATTTTATTACTACTAGCCTCTTAGGCAAAAAACTACAAAACAAATTGTTTTCAATAAAAGCTGATGATGTATATAGGTATGCGTCTGACGAATTTGTGTAATTTTTTTGGAAAATGTAACGTTTGCATGCAAGGCATAATTGGCCTTGAAATTTGCATACTCCTGTTGGGAGCCCTTGTACGGTAAAAGTAAAGCCCCATCATCATCATGTTTGATTTGCAAACTTTTGCAACTCAGGTGAAAGTACGTAACCGTGTTTTTCGTGACACTTGACATTCCCTTTGAGAATCTTTGAACATGCTGCTGATGATGATTTAATTAAAAGAACAACAGTCATCATTTGAATAATTCATTACTGCGATTCCCAACAAGAAACATCTCTATGTACACTACTAACTGTTTAGTAGAGAAAAGTAGTGCCATCCAACAAATAGCACCTACATACATATGAATGGAAAGGAGAGACGGACAGAAAGAGATGTAATTTTATTAGCATCTTCACTCAGAAGCAACAGCAGCAGCAGCAGCAGTAGTAGTGGCAGCAAAAACAACTACTTGCCATAAAATACACTCTTTATAAAAAAGAGATAGCAGCCAAGCTGTTTTATACAGGAAGAAAAGCCAACAAGCTTTAACACAATTTTATTAAAACTTGAGAAGTAGTGGCAGCAAAAACAACTACTTGCCATAAAATACACTCTTTATAAAAAAGAGATAGCAGCCAAGCTGTTTTATACAGGAAGAAAAGCCAACAAGCTTTTAACACAATTTTATTAAAACTTGACTGAATCTTTTTTGTATAAAAAATATAATATTTCCGTTCCAGTCGGATTTTTTTAAGCAACCTTAGGCAAACTTGTAGAAGAGAAGAGTAATTTGCAAGCTCTCAAAGTGAGTGAGCATAAACTATTTTCATTTCCTTTCAAACAGCAGATCCGTTATGTTTTGTTGGCAAGCAGTAAAGCAAAATGTGCACTAAATTGTTTATCAACCATTTGTATGGATATAACAAAAATAAATAAAAACTCACTTCTCACTTCCAAATATTTTCCTTTTGTGTTATTAATTACCTCCGTTTGGACTTTATGGGCTGATATGAATGAACCATTTTTTCATGTACCCGCTCTTTTCCCCATAAAATGCATCCAGAGACAATAAAAAACTTCCATTTTAGCATTATTTGCACGTATCGCCTGAATTATGCAAAAAAAACAACAGCGATTGATTAAAGCTACGAGCTTTATATTTCCGATTTAGTTCATAAAGTGCAGTAAAAGTTTTTGAATGGAAAAGGAAAATTGAATTTACTTATGGTACGCAGTTGATTTGGTAATTTTTTCATTCAAATGAAGAAAAAATCTTTTCTTGTTCCATCAGAAAAGGAAAAAAATACTCAAACGATGTAGGGAAAACACACGGACACGATTTACATTAAATTGTAGAAACGACTTTGAAATGTCATTGCATTGGAATTTGTAGAAGAAAAAAAAATCATAACGGCAGTATTCACTAAATGTTCACCGAGCAGGAAAACAGTAGTTCTGAAAGATGAAAAGTATTTTCTCGGCGTCACCAGTAACTTCATCAGTATATTTGGAACAGACGGACAAACGTGACAACATCAAGGAGAGCACAAACATTCCTTCTTGGTTGTCTCCCTTCTCGAACAATGTTCCAGGATAACTTTTCCTCGAAACTAATATAAATATAATATAATCTCTGCTCATTTTTTCCTCTCTTTTCTTTCAGTCGTCATCTGCTTGCTTGCTATCTATCCTTTATCTTTTGGCATTTGCAACAATGCAATACAGGCATTTCTTTTCTTTCAGAGACCCTTCAACTTTCCAAAGGACATCAATACCACCGAGAAAGGAAAAGCGAGCAGAGTTGGAGTGGAACGAGCTGACTCCATATTATCCTTGTCCTCCTCTCATGTTCATAAAAATATTGACATTGATAAATAGACGTGATATGTAAAAAATATATATACATGCATACCTCCAGTCGTCACTTTAAACTTTATACGCTCCTTGTATGCAAGCACGTATAGTGGAAAAAAACGTGAAGTATTCAGGTATCCGGATCATGACAAGAGAACAAGCACTTCATTTATAATGCCAGTATCCAGAAAAAATGTTGAATTTTACAATAAGAACAAGACGAAGAAGAAAGCAGAAAATAAAAAAGAGTCTATCTCTTCTGTTCAACATAATATATTTATGTAGATAATAATATTTTGAGTGAAGTACTAGATATTTATTTACTTGTATGAACGCGCTCATAATAAATATAACAATGACGCTCACTCACATATTCTCGCTCAGTGAAGAAAAAGAGAGACGGGTAGATTATAAAAAAAGAAGACAAGCAATAAAGGATGTTGCATCTTCTTCTTCTTTTCTGCCTGACGATGCCAATCCAGCTAATACAACCACTAAACTGAAGTAACGAAAAGAGGAAAAGGGTACACAAAGAAAAGAAGAAAAAAACTAGGCGACGTTGGTAAATAATAGAATGTACAAAAAGTGCATAGGTAATATACTAGTTATATATGTATAGAAATACACCCATCCACACAAAATATCGCTATACAACTACACATGCCAAGAGGATATCATTTTATATAGATAGATGGATAGATAGATACATTATTGGTAATGGTACTGGCTTCCGCTTGGATGGTTTG
This sequence comes from Homidia socia, assembly GCA_036850745.1. Classification (NCBI taxonomy): domain Eukaryota; kingdom Metazoa; phylum Arthropoda; class Collembola; order Entomobryomorpha; family Entomobryidae; genus Homidia; species Homidia socia. The sequence goes on from JAANSP010000095.1 coordinate 28,210, forward strand.
GTTGTTGCGGGTTTCTTTCATCATTCGCTACCTGCATCATGAATGAGTAAGCATTGAAGCAAAGTACACAAAACCGGATGCGAAAAAGCAGACCTTAAAGCCATCTCTCTTCTTTTTTGTCCTTTCATGCCTCTTCTTTCTTTCTTCTTTCTCTCTCTCTTGCTCCCGTGTAGACACAACAACACAACTCACACTCACAACAATGTGCACAATAAATAGCTCTACCGGTGCTGTTATGTGGTACAGAGAAAAAACGGAAAGATGCATAACATCTTCTTTTCTCACAAAATAGTGTTTCTTTCTTCTTCTTTTTCTCTTGCTTTTACTACTACAAAAGATGTACAATATCGAGCAAGTGTACAGGTTAGGTTGTCATTATTATTATATGTGGGTATTTTTTCTTGTATTTTTTGCTGGAACGCACGGTATTTTTTATTTATTCGAAGAAACAAAGAAATTACGAGCAACGTGCGTGAAAGTTGTAGAAGTGGTTGCAATAAAAAAGCATGGAATTTGTATGCTTGGTTCTTCTTGTTCTTTGGAATAAAAGCTGATGTATGTAATACAGAGTAATGCAATATTACCATCATCTGAATTATCATTTCCTGAAAAAGTACGTAGCAGGAGTGGGAGGAAGGAAGCGACCTACATAAAACAAGAATACAAATAAATATATATTACTTTGATATACTTGTTGTATGTGTTTCTTCTTTTTTCCATTCTGTTCCCAGCAGCGTCCTTTCTTCTACGAATAATTCGTTTTCATGAGAACATTGCATGTATACATATTTATGTGTGTTTTCTTGCTCTACATGGTGGAATTGTTTGAAAAATGGAGACTTTTCTCAGTTCCCTGCCGCCAACGACAACGGAATAATTTCGTGAAAGGAGAGAGAGAGAAAGTGTCGATGTTTCAAATCCTAATCTTACGAATATCGTTGAATGTTGTGTAGAACAAGAAATGGAGAGGTGAGACCTAAATAACAATAATAATAAGATGCATATGTACGATGATGATGATGATACGAGTTGAAAATATATAGGTATCTAATACAAAAAAGGAATGACGAGCTTTTCTCATCTTCCTTTCTCTAGCTCACGTCGAATTCGGCTGGGGCATTATTACATTGGCATACAGATAGTGGTGCACTGTTGTCGTAACAAGAAGAGAAATACTAACAAAGTATTTTTACAACAATAACAATGCTTGTGTATCCATATGCGTGTGCCTATGTAAACATTTTACATGCTTATATTATATTATATTACGTATCATGGTTAAAAAATAGCCATTCTACCTGAAATGTAAAAAAAAGAATTTCACTTTTTAGTTCTTGGATTCCCTAGGCAGACTCCATTTCCATGCATTAAGCAGTAGTAGTGTAGCAGCAGCAGCAGCAGTAACATAATACTGCTCACTCACCAAAATATATTTCAGAGTAGAAAAACACCTGGTCTGTTCACCCGCTCAATACAGCAGTCTCCTTTTTCTTTTCCATATTGTTGTGAGTTATTACAAGACAAAAGAAAGGTGAAAGAAGAAAAAGACATTTGAACTGGAATATTCATTGGCAAAGAAAAAAAATAACGGCGAAACTGAAACACAGTGAGAAAAAACTGAACTTTCACTAAACCATATCGCATTACATTGGAGTTGCATGATAATGGCACATAAATGAGAAGGCTAAAGGTGTACGTTCCTAGTTCCTAAATAATTTCATAATAAAGTATTATGCTTACTCTTTTACAAGTTATGCACATGCCTCCATTCTCTAAAAAATAACGGCGAAACTGAAACACAGTGAGAAAAAACTGAACTTTCACTAAACCATATCGCATTACATTGGAATTGCATGATAATGGTGCATACATACATGTCAAGTAAATGAGAAGGCTAAAGGTGTACGTTCCTAAATAATATCATAAAGAAATATTATGATTACTCTTTTACAAGTTATGCACATGCCTCTATTCTCTACGACAAACTATTATTTTATGTCTGTCGTTATTTTTGCACACCGGTAAATATAAATGAAAATTGCTTTAGAAATGTTTAAAGAATGGTGTCAAAGATAATCAACATGAATAAAGCACATGCTAATGATAACATTGATAATATTCATTTTTATTTGTCGCCAACTTCATTTGCGCAAATTTGACATTTGACATAATCATTTTGCTCAAAAGCAAACACCACATACATATAGAAAGCCCAGAGTAAACGCGTTTTATTATGAGAAAATACTTTGGTTAAAATACGTCAGGCATTCTCAATTTCTCCCTTCTTTATGGTATTTTGTTAACTATTATTTGCCAATAAAACAACCTAATAGTTGGCAACTACTCGTAAATTACGTATGTATTAGCGTCAATCAAAAAGTAAAGTTTCTCGGCAAGTGATCCATGCAGAAATGATGGGTAAAATCATCATCTCTCGGTTGTGGTGTTTTTACCATTATGGTCATCATCATGGTCAACAACTATACGTGTTAGTGCAGCAACGTCGTTCTACTGGCACCATCACCACTAAAAATCTCTACTTTTTCTCTACTTGTTCATTCCAAAGGAGAAGATGCTCTCTGTAACATCATGACATGGAAAAGTTAAGTTGCACCAAGGCATCAAGAAGGCACGTGACAAAAATTTCTTAACATTTTCTCTCTCTCTCTCTTTCTCTCTCTTCTTTTTTCCGTATTCCATCCCATGCCCAAACCCATTTTATTTCAGTTGGAAAGACAGGCGAAAAAAACAACAGGAAAAAACACCACCAACAACATCCGTAAGTATCCAGTTTCCTTTTCCTTCCCTTTCCACTTAAAGCCTGATGCAGAAACGTATCATCAGGAGAAATGGACAAAGATTGAAAGTAATTTATAGAAAAAGTCAAATACTTATATAAAAAAGTAAGTTTCTATGTATCTATTTAAGTAAGCCATTTCTGGTGGCAGTCTAGTACTGCTGCTGCTGCCGCATTAGATAAAAAAAAGTCGTAGATGAAATAAGTATCAGAGTTTTAGAAAAGCTGACGACTTACGACATACAAGCTGTCAATACACCATCATCACTGCTACTACGACCACTGTTGCGTTTTCTACGCTAAAAATATTCTTAATAGCATCCGATTAAACACAGCTGACTCTTTCGTTTCATAAAAGTAGTGAAACTGCTGAAAGGATATAGCAACTAGCCTAAAAGAAGTTGTAACGATATTGTCCATCCATATCCACAACACAACCAAGTGGTCAGCTCTTGCTGCTGCTAGTGGGTTTTTCTCGGTGCAAAATACAATGGACATACGGTGATTTTTTACATGCACGCAT
>JAANSP010000096.1:0-31452 GCA_036850745.1 Homidia socia
TGCCGGTGGAGAATTCGAAGTAGAAGTGTCAGAAAATCAGCAATCGGTGAAGAAGACCAATTAGGCATAAATGGTGGTCACGCAAGTGGAAACATGAATTTATGCTGAAACACATGAAATTCATACTTTTGTACGATAAATTCATCATGGAGTAGTCTACAAAAGGTTTTATTGATATTGCACAGCTTCAAAATTTACTGCTAATGCGTACAAAGGAAACAATAGAATTCTTTTATTCAACAAAACTACTAATAACTACTGATAATAGCTAGCCGTTGTTAATTTTATAAATAAGTCAGAAACGGGGTATTCAGCTCAGCTCTATATCACTCATAGTTTATTATAGATTTACTGTATAATAATCATCTTTGAAGTTGAAACAGAATCTATTCCTCTAAATAGCTAAATATTTAGCAATCAGTTGATAAACGTTTTCGGTTGTGTGCGGTGCTTTACTTTATTGTAGTTTTATTTAGTAAGCTTGTAGCATATATTTGTTTTGTATTGTAGTAATAAGGTTGTACTCATTGTATCATTATCTTTAATAATAATAATATTTATACGTGTCTATAAAGTATTATTATTTATTAGCACTGCAGGATTGTTACAAACGATTGTATTTTTTCTCGCGATTTTAAAAAGCATGCATGGAAATTTTCCTTCCATGTACAAAGCACAAAATTTTACTCGTATTCTATTAGAGCACGAAGAAAGCAAATATTTTCTAAATTGCAAATACATCTTATAGTAAAGACCAATAATCACTGGTAACTTTTTAATGTGCATACACTAAAATGTTGGCGTCTGTAGGCATTTGTCTCTGAATTTGTCTGTAATGCAGTATTATCAGTATTACAACTGATGCTAAATTTAATTCTATACATTATGTGATACCGAAAATTTATCCTCAATGCAAGGTATAACCGTAAATCTTAGAATATAACTAGATTTACAATTAGCACCGAAAGGATATATCTACAGTAGTATTATTATATTTGAACACTGGACTGTACTTGTGAAGGTATTTACCGTCTGGATCATGTCGTTCCAGTATTTCTAGATGTACTCAGTCATGATGATAACTGTCTTTATTTTTAATCCATAACCAAAAGGTACAGTAAGAAACGATCACCACCAAATGATTGTATACCAATGTACACTATATACGTATTCACCAGTGTTTATAACATTTTGAACTTGGACAACTTAAACACAGACGTTATAAAATATTTTTAGTTGATCGTATTAAATGTTAAGTTTAATTGCTACATCATTAAGGTAATTAGGTAATATTTAATACATGAATTTCGAATCAAAACAAAAGTACCATTCCAATTTCCATTGTTTTTTTCTCTTTTTATAACAATTATGTACATACCTAACTACACATCAAACTTATAAAACATCGAGTTGTTCTCGTTTCCCTTTGAAGAAAAGATATGTGATAAATCTATCCTATTATAGCACACATTTATGCTTTCGTAACTTCACCAGCGAAGTAATGTTCACATTAAATTTTAGAATACTTAATAGATATTTTGCTCCGCGCATGATATTTTTGGTTTAAAACAAATCCTTTATTTTCAGGAGTTTTTGGTTTAGGTGGTCCTAACGGTTAAACTCTGGTTAAGTTGCAGTTTAAACATAGACTTGTTTCCACAATTCATAGCATGGAAAGTAAAAGTAGTTTTTCTTCAATATAAAATGGGAAAAACAAAAATAACTATTACAAACTCTCAAAATACTTTCTACTTTTAAAACAAAAGTAATAAATTAATAGTAATAACGCATGCGACATGTTTTCAGTTTTTCATACATAAGCATAAACAACAATTTTAGAAATTACACAAGTCCATCATAAACTATCCAAAATATAACAAAAATTGAACATTTTACAAAAGTAGTGTTTCTTCAATATAAAATGGGAAAAACAAAAATAACTATTACAAACTCTCAAAATACCTTCTACTTTTAACACAAAAGTAATAAATTAATAGTAATAACGCACGCATGTTTTCAGTTTTTCATACATAAGCATAAACAACAATTTTATAAGTTACACAAGTACATCATAAACTATCCAAAATATAACAAAAATTGAACATTTTACGGAAACGTTTTGATAACCAGGTACCAGGTAAAATAAATCATATTATTAGTTGCATTGAAACATTTGATCCTAATGTTCTCTATACAGTTGACGCCAGTGGTACGAGTGTTCTTGCTTAGCTGCCTTCATCCTCGACGGGTTCGGCAGCAGCAGCATGCTGCAGCTTCTGCAAGAAAATACGTAAAAAATTACATGTTAGTTGACAGTAAAGCTGAGGTACATCCTGAACATGTTTCATGTTTTGGGAAACTTAAATAAAGTCTTATATTCTATGTGTAGGTAATTATCTAAATAAAAGTAGTAGTTGTGAACATAAAAACAGGAAAAAAGCAATGTCACTGTAGGCCATGTCGGTGTCCCGTCCAAACATTTGAAACAGTTTTCACTTTATATCAATACTACTAGTCAGTTAGACTTAGACTGTCTCATAGTTTGCATGAGCAACCTGGTTTACTCTGATATCTCTAACTCTCTGTGCATTGTCCTGTTATCATGATTGGGGCATTGTGCGAAAAGCTTTAATTTTCACTTTGAACAACAAACTTTCCAAATCTCTTATCTATTTATGGAGTGTCGAAAGACAGACTGAAAACGAGCCACTTTTTGCAAAAGTTTTTTTTCTGTATAAAATATCATTCAAATAGAAGTCAACATCGTGATCCATTGTATGAACAAGAAAAGGTACAAAAGAACCAGGTGTCTACACTTCAGTGCATGCCTATCATTATTTTTCCTTGAGCGTTTTTTTCGTGAAAACTTTTATCTAACAAGTAAGGACGAGAGAGTTGAGAACTTGAGAGTTATGATTTTGCATGATTGAGCTCTTTGGTTCATATTTCATCGATTCATTTTCCAATGCAGTTAGTGTAGTGTTAGAAATTACCCATGCCAAGTGAAAGTTGGAATGATGCGATAGATGGATTATGTACGTATATGGTTTTAAGCCAATTAGTTCTTCTTAAATAATAATACTTGTACTGTGCTATTTTTACTCCATTTTTCATGGAAAAGTATAATAATAATTAATTCATTTTCCAATGCAGTTAGTGTAGTGTTAGAAATTACCCATGCCAAGTGAAAGTTGGAATGATGCGATAGATGGATTATGTACGTATATGGTTTTAAGCCAATTAGTTATTCTTAAATAATAATACTTCTGTGCTATTTTTACTCCATTTTTCATGGAAAAGTATAATAATAATAATAATTTGCTCGTAGCTACATAATAGAACTTGTGAGATTTGAATAGAAACAAATAACGATATGGCAGGCAGTATAAAAGTCCTTCTTATCTTTTCTAGAACAAATGCATCCCGTCCAAAAGAGAGAATACCTTTTTAGGGAGCATTAATAACAGAAAAAGGTGGGCAGTTATTTAGGTGCACAGAAATACGTAAGCTAGTCAGAAAAAAGGAAGTTGGGAGCCCCAAGGTCTTTTCTCTCTTTCTCTCCTTCTTTGTTCCAATTTTTTACCAACAGATCAACTCAATTTAGACAAGGAAATAAGACAGTCCGATTTGTTGGAATTCAATTGACTACAGGTTTCCCCCGGAAAAGGTTTTGTAGCATCAGCAGAACCTCCAATTTCCATCGCTATCAGTTTTTGCAACAGATACAGAAATACCAACTTCATAACAGCCAAGAAAAGTAGAAATTATCTATCACTGTTTATGTAGGTAGCCACACGTTTGCACCATTTTTGAACCATTCATGTACTTTTACCGGATGAGTGTGTGAGCGTTCAAGTAGGTAGAAGAGGTAGTAATGGAATCGGAAGGGAAATGTATCTGAAACCAATTGTTAAAAAGTACTTTATCACAGTCTTGCCTCCAACTACAAAGCAGCATAGGTAGTGCCACCACGCCACACCGTTAAATCGTTGTTACAAAACCCTTGGTTCCTGCGATGCTAAAAAAACTTACCATCGCCACCACGGAATTTGGAGAATGATATAAGGAAAAGAAGAAAGCCCTTTCCTGATCATTCTCAAATTGCTCTCACAATACCCTACATTGTCGATCGACGGTTTATGTAGTTATTCGTTCTGGAGATGAAAAAAGGTCGGCAACGGAAATGAATGACTTTTTGTCAAAAAAAATTGGCAAGGGATTATCAGATTCTTTCACCTACTAACCTCTACTGGCATCAGTACAACACTACCCATGCAATTGGGAGTTATTTTTCTTTTCTTTTCACATTCATGTCCAAAGGGAATCAGAATAATGGAAAGATCGACGGTTTATGTAGTTATTCGTTCTGGAGATGAAAAAAGGTCGGCAACGGAAATGAATGACTTTTTGTCAAAAAAATTGGCAAGGGATTATCAGATTCTTTCACCTACTAACCTCTACTGGCATGAGTATAACACTACCCATGCAGTTGGGAGTTATTTTTCTTTTCTTTTCACATCCATTTCCAAAGGGAATCAGAATAATGGAATAGACCAAACTCTAGAGTGTATAGATATATTGTCTTGTATTGTGAAACAAGCGCGTTGCAATAGTACAGAATACCACCTTTTCCCTGTAACCACCTACCATGCTATGTGTGTATACACACTCTCTCATGACTTTTGATTTCCCTTTTTTAACTTTGTTCCTACTCATCCAGAGGCGTGTTATTATCACCGTCATCTTCTCCTTTATCCGTCATGATCATCCCAAGAATCGTTTGTTCCAAGCTTAGAGAAAGGATGATGATAACATAGTATAGGTGTTCCTCCATAATTCTTTCTAAGCTACTACACAACTTGTACTTTTACTCACGACGCTTTCACTCAACTTGCCTTGTGGTAATAAGTGTGGATAGAGGATAAGGTATGTGTGTGTATGCCGTGTGGATTCCATCGGCGGTTTAGTTGAGTACCATGATGATGACTATGATGAGAGATGAGATTCAACTTCTCATGCAACTCTTTGTTTGGATGACTCGTGTATTGTAATAGAACGCGCGCTTGTATATATCCTGCTTCACTCTTTCATATTATTAAAAGTGTTATGGGAAAATCACATTTATACAAAAATATATATCTTTATTATCTAGCTGGGCTGTATAGGTAGTTTGTATTGAAATAACGAATGGAACATCCTACTAACTACCAAAAAAATACTCAAAACCATACATCAGATTTCGAGATTATCCCACGAGCTTCTTTCTCTTGTATTTTTAAACAATAAGAAAGGAACGGGAAGAAGGCTTATATACAGAGATATTATATAGAGGTAATGACAAGCACCGGGATAGCTAACTTATTCTTTTTTCCCTCTCTTTTTCTTTTCCCTCCTTCTGGAAAGCACTTGTGAAATGTTATTTGACTTGACAATTGCATGGGCTTGTTACTTTACACCCTTAAGAAATTCTTTTCACAGGACAGCACTCCTTTTATCGAATTTGGTACAAAGGAGAGAAAAATCTCATTCTCCATTTTCTTTTGTCTTGTTTTCACCTCCTTGCACAAAAAAGTCTCTGGAGAAGAATCCTGGGAGAGACAAAGAAAACACAATAGTTTGAATTTTTCTTTTATTTATTCTGCCTACCCATGAAATCATGCAATCTCAATTCTCTACTGTATTGTTGTTCAATTTAAATAGACTTAATTACATATTCGTTCTTTCTTCAATGGTGAGGAATCATAAATGACATACAGGTCTTGGCTATTTGTCTACAGCCATGATTTATTTGTATTTCCTAGTGCATTGATCGAAAAAGGAGCATTATGACTTTTATAGCATAAAAATTTGGGCATGTAATCACCTTCAATACAATTGGTAACCTTTTAATGGATCCTACTCACTCTGATCAAATAAAGTACTTACTCTAATACCAATTTTCTCAGACAGAGCAATTCTTCTTACTTGCCTAACAAATAAATCTCATTTTTTCCACTGCTAATTGCAACGAAATGTTCCTCTTTGCCTTTAAATATTTATTCCAAGCAAATTCTTAAGTGTGAAGAAAAGTGCCGCAGAAAAATAACTAAAATTCTACGCTCGTTAAAATGCAAATAGTCGAAATATAAAGAAATGAGGAAACGGAATCTGAATTTTAAAAATGTTTTCATACAAATTTTGTTGAGGGGATGTCAATATTCATTAATGGAAAATAAAATTAGAAAAGCTCTAATAGTTTTCGAGAAAAAGCATGGATGGAGAAAGAGATACATAAAAAGAAGAGCACATGCAGATATTTATATTATGCGAATTGCTTCTACATCTAATTTTGCTGCCAAACAATGACCACGTATTCAGAGAATGAATGGGTGAAAGTGGTGGTTAGAACTGGGCATATAACTAATAGATATGGGTATGACTATAAAATTTAATCCTGTCCTCATACACGATAGATAAATGACATTTTTATTGGATGTTCTCCACTTTATCTTTCTGTAGCAGATTCTCCTCGCCAGTTCCATCCAACTAACATTACACTACATAAGCAGTCCATACATCTACCAAGTAATTCTGCATAATCCTCTCATTTTGTCAAAGTTCGTGAGTGGAGTTTGAAAAACGCTTTAAAAATATATCTACCAAGTGATTCTGCATAATCCTCTCATTTTGTCAAAGTTCGTGAGTGGAGTTTGAAAAACGCTTTAAAGTCACGTTTACGGCAACTAATCTGTAGAAGGTACTCTACGAATGCGTAGAGCTATATGGATAGTTGTGGTAGGCAGGTTGAAAATGTTTTCTTTCAAAAAATATTGTCATTCATTATATATATTATAACCATACCGATTGGCAGTTACATTTTTTGCATTTTATAACATTTCATACAATGTGTGTAATACCTATTTTCCATCTTTATATTATAATGTTAGAGTTGAAAGAAAATGCATACCAACATGCATCATCATCGTTAATAACCAACCACTTCATACGGCCCGACTAACATGCACCGCCACACTTTTTCTTCAGTTCCACATTAGGATGAAAGACCAACCAGCCCCAAAAAAACTTGAAGAAAAGAGAAAGTGGTTGTGGTTTCAGGTTTGTGATATGATGACTCAGGAATTTCCTATTCGTATTTACATTCACTTGAGGCAGCTTTCTCTTTGCTTTTTTAAAAAAAGTTGCCATTAGTTGATGGTAACGTATTATAATAATAATAGCCTAGGTATAACTATACACTAGTGTATGTCTACTTTCACTAACGATGTCTTTCCTATTATAAATATTGAAAACATTAGACATGCTTGTATTCATCACCACATCATATATATAATATACAGCAGCGTTGAATTAAAAGTTTGGGATGCAGATTTTTTACTAATGTTCTCGTTTTTCCGTAGTATGCCCAGTTACTCTTGAAATATGCACAGCGCTCAAGTACAAATGCAAATCTGAAGTGCTTTATTTCTCACCTCAGCCATCTCCTGTGATGAAAGAATGTGAGTTTTTAATACATTGTATAGCGTCATCAAAAAACACCTTAATGTGCTCCAAGTAATGCATGTGATTCCAGAACATTATATCTTAAACTATTTTGTAGGCCGTAGTTAATAAATAAAATGATGTAGGTAGATTATAATGCGCATCCGTCTATCTCCCACATTACACATTCATTTCATACATACGCCAGCATCACTCACGCTTTTCTGCCAAAAAACGATTTGTCTAAAAAATATTCAACGAATATAATATGCATGCTGCCTTTTAATGTCTTGAGAAAATTCCGACCGAGAAATATGCAGACAACGTGTTTGGTGACGGGAAGAGAATGCGAATGTCATTCATCTCATCTTGGTAATAAAACTAGACACTGCGTTAATGCTCACCACGTAAGACACTGAGATAATAAAGTCATCTGAATAATTCTTTGGTAGACGGAATTTTGGGGCACTATAAGATTATGTTGTTTGAGATGATGGAACGGAAGGAAGGGAGCTTTACCGATTATTAGTATTACTTTAGCTAAAGATAAACTTATTTATAAGGAAGGATAAGTTTTCCGGATAGCTTACCCGCAGAAATCATTCTCCATTTCGCTTTATTTTCAATGAGATGATTAATCCATGGTCGGAGCCCAGGTCCATAGTTGTGATTGGCTCCACTTTGCAAGGGGAAGCTGGGCGTTCGCGAGCTCAGAGGAATTTTCCCTCCAGCATTGTCCGATGAGCTATTGTTCTTGTTATTATTCGATGATGAAGCTGCTGTTTTAATACAGTTTTCAGACTCTGTGCGTCTTCCCACATTTCCACCACCAGAGGAAGAGGAAAGGTTCTGAAAAGGTTTAATTTGGCTTTTTGCTTGGCCCAAACGAAGTGGTACTGGCGGAGGTACCCTGCTAACGGTTGACGTGTTATTACTATTATTATTAGTGGTACTAGTACTATTATTATCACTTTTGTTTCCAGTTGCGGAAGAAGCTGTGTCTGAGGCGGGCGTTGCAGCGCTACTTTCACTATTATTGTTATTAGCAGTGTTTCCGGTGGTCGAAGAACTCGTACTGTTGGTCACTTTATCGGATTTTGAGTCACTACTACTACTACTGTCTACTAAGGGTTTTGGTGTCGCTGCTGAACTATGATGCGTTGGTCCACTCTCGTCCACATTCAAGACAAAGTCAATCAAATCAGTCATAATTGTCAAGCTCGGTTCCACGATAAATTCTATAAAGCTGATTTGGGATTCTGGAATTAAGACGTTGTTTCGATCGCACAGTGGACTAAAGGGAAGGCCTAATTTGGCTTCTTCATCGCCCTGCAGGAAAAACTCCTCGAGAATGGTATCTGCAAACTTTTTGTGCATTCTCCAAGGCTTTCCGGGATGACTTATGTCTGCTGTGTGGAGAAGAAGGGACATCAAAGACATGGTTGTGGTTGAGGATACCCTGAAAACATTCCAAATTGACACATTTTTACATTCATCAAAGACATGGTTGTGGTTGAGGATACCCTGAAAACATTCCAAATTGATACATTTTTACATTCCAATGCACCTATTTTCAAAGTCCATTAAAATAACACCTTTCTACTCTCTTTTTTCCAAAAGTGCTTAAACCTATGAAAAGACCGATAATGTACTTTCATTCGGCTCGTATTCTTTATCTGATTAAACATTTGAAAATGGGCAGTACGGGAAGCGACACCATCTTTTTTCTAAAAATAAGATAACAGACAAAGCATCGTCGCGCTATACATGTGTTGTTGTAATATAGTACAATTCATGAAAAACCCGAGTGGAAGAGAAGAAAACGCAAAGTGAACATTAAATCAAAGTATGCATATTCGGCACGTATTCTATATCTGATTAAACATTTAAAAATGGGCAGTACAGGAAGCGACACCACGTTTCTACAAATAAGATAACAGACGAAGCATCGTCGCGCTATACATTTGTTGTTGTAATATAGTGCAATTCATGAAAAACCCGAGTGGAAGAGAAGAAAACGCAAAGTGAACATTAAATCAAAGTTTAAACAAAAGTTTTATGCCTGTCTTGGCGCAAGATAATATTGTAATAATGAACGTACATAAAAGAAAGGAACTGGTTGACAATACATATACACAGCAGCCCACACAATAAATATAACACAATTTTAAACTTGTAGGCAACTGAAAATAATAGCTTCAATATAACTTTCTCTCAAAGGTAAACTGGAATTTATAGTGAGCATGTTCATATTCATTATCATCTTCATCGTAGTAAGTGAACGTATAAATGAGTGCACATTCCTATACGCTTGTTTCAGAGTATGCACGACTCTTTTTCTTGCATGATGGGGAAAGTTTACTCCTTTATTTAATGCTGTTGATGAAAATTGAAAACGGCAAAATGGCGAAAAGGAAAAGTTTGTTCCAGTTTTTGTTACTTTTACTTATTGAAAATTCATCCGCATTTTCTTTCATTCATTATTACTGTTTGCATGCATAAATTTACACGTCCTTTCTCCTTGTTTGTTTGCGGCAGTTGTTTCTGGCAGGGCCGTCTTTCTTTTATGATGACTTATAACTCGAAATTATTTGCTATAACATATGCCAGAATTCCAAAGGAGGAAAACTTACAAGAAAATTCATGTGAAAATATATAATGGGTAAGCGAGAAAAAGTTATTTTCAGATTTATCATTAATTAAATCAACAATATTGACGCCTTCTCCATTCTTCTACCCACGTTTTTAATACTTTTTGGAACTACTTATCTGTCTTCATGCACATTTCCGATTCCGAGTTTTTAGATTACTATACATACATACATACATAGATAATACATAGATAGATAAATGTTTTATTTACACACGATGAAAATGATTAGCGTTATATTTTATAGAAATTCTCAGAATGACAGCGGAAACGTACAGATAAAATACTCACTCTTCCGAGAACACCCAATAATTGGGTGTTGATGGGAATTGATAAAAGTTATATATTGGCTAATTTTTAAATCAATATAAACTTGTCTATTATACAACCGGAATATTATCACTAGCATTAAAATGCAAAAAAGACTACGTACGTGGATGACAATAGTGTGTGTGACTTACTTTTCACCGTTGAGTATCGCCCGGACGTTTTTGATTTGTGCGAAATGCGTTGACATGTCGGTAGATAGAACCATTTCGATCACTAAATTACGGAAGTCGCGGAATTCCTCAGGTTTGAGATTGCTCAACATACTTTTATCGTCTTCTTTGAGTAATCTATAAAAGAATATACAAAAAAGTTTTAAAAAACCATTCCTTCGCAAAGATTTTATGATTAAACTCACTTACTTAATGTCATATAAAATATTCTATGAACTTGACAAAAATTATTTCCGGAGCAAATTAAGATTCAGGAAATTTTGCGAACAGATAAAAAAACGAAGAAGAATCACGTATGAGGTAAAAGTAAGCTTTTTCATATTCCCGAAATATCTAATCTAATAAATAATCAATTAATTAGTTGTCGGTGATTTAGTACAAGGAAACCCTGCTGTGAATCGTCTTTCCTCCCACGCCCTCCTTCCACATTTGACATTTTAGAGCGTTGTTTATTGACGCAATTTATTATTATTTGAAAATAACATGAGCCAACTTGTAATTTCCAAAACAGCAGCCGGAGAAATATGATCCATAGTAAGCTTTTTCATATTCCCGAAATATCTAATCTAATAAATAATCAGTTAATTAGTTGTCGGTGATTTAGTACAAGGAAACCCTGCTGTGAATCGTCTTTCCTCCCACGCTCTCCTTCCACATTTGACATTTTAGAGCGTTGTTTATTGACGCAATTTATTAGTATTTGAAAATAAAATGATCCAACATGTAATTTACAAAACAACAGCCGGAGAAATATGATCCATAAAATGGAATTATTCTTTAACTGACTAGGTGTATTTATATTTGGAAAAAGGAAAATTTCAAACAACTGGAAGGAAAAATGTGTCTAATAGAATTATAAACGTTTGTATGAATGTAGTCACGGTCGATCAGACGGTATACTACTTTATTTTGGAATTTTTAAAAGCAAAAAATATAGTTTCTCAATTTAAATTACTTCTTTGATTTATAATTTGTATTGAACCATATTAATATTATGGGGTGGTACTTGTTCTATAAGGTAGTCATAAAAGTAAAAGCATGTGAAATGCCAAGCATCTATCATTGTATTTCTGAATTCTATCCAATATTTTTTTCGTTTCCAACAATTTTTTAGAGTACAAAAATGCATATTATTACCAGTCGATTTTCTACTCGGAACCTCTCTTGAATACATTTTTGTTGTTGCAGTTATAGTGCATTGAACATTTAATGTTCCTTAAAGGATTTATGTAAGGGCTATAAAATAATTTTAGGAAACATAATATATTTGTTGGTTGTTGGCATCTTGGAATGGAATGTTTGGCAAGTCGTCAAGTAATATTGAAAGCGCATAAAATGAGATAAGAAGAAGCGCAGCATTTTTTTACGAAACACAAATGAGTTCCCTCTCTCTCCTTCTTTCCACTACAGGCAATATTTTAGCAAATAATCTTTCAAGATCACGATAGATATTGCCGTATTATTGTCAACGGCTTCACATTCCAGATCATCCTCTGCAATCGAATAATCGAGCTTGTACAGTAGTAATAGTTCAGGGTTTCAAGGAAAAGCAATGACGTACTAAACAGATTTTAGCAAATAATCTTTCAAGATCACGATAGATATTGCCGTATTATTGTCAACGGCTTCACATTCCAGATCATCCTCTGCAATCGAATAATCGAACTTGTACAGTAGTAATAGTTTAGGGTTTCAAGGAAAAGCAATGACGTACTAAACAGTGAAAAAAAGGAGTTTCGGCGATCCATACTACATGTACGTAGTAAATAAAAGAGGAACCTTTTCTCATGTTTCAGAGTTGGGTACGTGTAAACATGCTGTAAGTTTACAACAACAGCGACGAATGCGGATGCTTTCTATTTTCAGATGGGTAAGCAGAACGTAAAAAAAAAAAGTTGTCGTCATTTTTAATACTTTTGCTTTTGAAGATATGTATTACGATTCAGAGTATTTTTTTTCTCTTTACAAGCAACAATATTCCATCTTGTTTTATAACACGATGCTTTTAGATCCGGCAAGCAGATTTATTCAATTCTCCATATCCTGTTTTGCAGCGTTTTTATTTCTGCATTGATCTCCTACACATTTTATTTTGATTGAAATAAAATCACACGTTATATAAGCATTGTTATTAATTATGCATTGTTATTGGTTTATTTATTTGTCGCATGATATAGATGAGCGTTTTTATATAAAGGTGCTCATGTTTCAACTTGTTTTACTATTTTCACTTTATGATAATTTTAATTTCTGTAATATTTTAAGCATGTCATTGTGTTCAGCTAATTACAAAAGTTTTATTAGTACAGGTGGGTGAATTGAATAATATATTTTGTTAATATTTAGTCTGGTCAACCAGGCGAAAAAGTTTGGCTTGAAATTTTTCTGAAAGCTATATGTAAATACATTCCATCCAGCTATCAAAAAATTCCCTTTTACGATTAAACGTAATTTGGTATCAATCAACCATGCGACTTTAAGTGGAGATCCAAAGAGTTGAAATGTTCACCAAGTAGATACATTGCACTTTACGTGGGATGAGATGAGCAACCAAACAGAAAAATACTCACCTAAAGGCAGCACTAACATGATGATTTTCCAAGACTGATCTATCGTTGTACAACAAGGCAAGCTCAGTGCCGACATTCACGTGGAAGTTGTTTGTTCGTCCGGTGTGCTCAAAGTCATGTATCAGGGCAGCAAACAGAAGGGAAAAGATCTCCAGATCTGTAAACATGTTCTGCTAAAACAAAAACGACCTAATGCATTAGCACATATTTGCTTTTGGATCAAAAATGTTATTACTACAGAGAGAAAAAGCAACACATGTAATGCGCGTCAGGGGCCGACTATTATACATCACATTACTTTTACACACAGTGTAAACTTTCATGTAGGAATTTTAGCAAATCCCACTGGCATAATATAAATGAAAGCTAAACTCTCTGGAAGGAGAGAAGAACTGCCACTTTGGCTGGATGTTGATGTTAGTACACCGCTTTTAGTCTGTGTGTATATATGAGTATTTACCAAAATGGTACTGGTATAGCATATTGTAACAAAATAACAAAAGCGTTAGAACTATGGAGAATGGTAGTGAGTAAAGAGAGAAAGCGTCACGTCACGGTACTTACCGCCAGTCCTGAAGACCCAATAAAATAGTGGAGAGTTTGAGTGACGTCTGCGGCATGTATGTCATTATGATAAGGGTTCTTCAGCTTTGTGTAACCAAACTCGACTGCGGTAAGGAAGGACTCCAATTTATCCAAATTGAGTCGAAAACGACTCACGATTCCGTAACGGCTGAACAACTCCTTCGCAACGTACTTGAGGCTGTGTCCAGGTAGACTTTTCATGAAGTCTGTAGATGTCAAAGTGCCAATTGTTTACTTCCTGAAGGTGAAAAGAATAAAAGAAATTTAACAATTGAAGGTTTTTTTTATATAGTATAGTTCACCACCACGCAGATAAATATATCCGACATAAGTTTTACAGAAATCGGAGAAAGTCAGCTTTCACTGATGTTTGGAGAAAGTTTGACATTCCTTTAATCAACGACCATTTTGCTGACCAGAACACCAAAGTAAATTTTCGGGTCAGAAGCATATGAATCAAGGATTTTTTTACCGAAATTGATTAAGAATACGTATATCGTATTTTAAACTTTTTCATAATTAGTGGTTGCTTCTATAAAGTGCATTATTAAAAAAGCCTATGGGAAATCAGGAATTCAGGAATTCAAGAACTATAATTCATTTTCAAGCGCTTTATTTAAAGGAAAAGAATCAAAAGAAAGTCAAGTAGGTGCTTTTTTGATAAGTGGATGTAAGACAGTACTTTAGGTTGCACCATAAAAATAATAGATTAAAAATGAAAATATATCATGATCGCATCCCATGTCTGCTACCAGCAAAATAAGCAAATGCTTTGAGCAACCTTGGACAATGTCGATTGGTTTGGAGCATTTTTCTCCAGGATTAAGAATATTGGCACATGCAAAAAAGTCAAGAACCAGAAGCAATCCTTTATAATATTCACCAAATAGACAGTTCAATCATAATGCACAGGATATAAAATGGGAAAGTGAAAAGGAAGCACCGGTGGTAGATTTGGAAGTAAAAAGAGGAAATGAAAGTGAAGTATGTAGTGAGCTTGGAACTCGTCAGTGACGAGTCGTCACGTCCTTTAACAACGACAACCATGTTGGTTCGCATTTTATTACTTTGTATATAAACTAGATTCAAGATGTACAACCCTATAAAATTCTATATATATTTGTATAAAATGTACACAAAAAGTTGTCTAAGGCTTATCCGTTTCCTTTTTCAAATCAATTTTCGGGATTGCTAGAAAATGCCAATGTTTGACTGACTACTACTTGTACGGATAATGCGTTATATTGTTCTGTTGCCAGTACATAAAAGGAGAAACGAATAAAAAACCTTATATATACGTAGTACATGTCATATATGTGCTTATTAGGTTTAGCCAAAATTGAATTTTCTTGGGAGCTTAGTTGGAATGGCATAAGACATGGAAATCTTGATTTCGCATTTTATTTGAACCGAAAAAACACGGTCTACGATTATACTGTGAGCAAACAGTCGTTCATACGCAGTATTTTGGCATAAGAGTAGATACTCCATAAAAATACTTAAAGAAAAATAATAATCCTTGTACAATATTTAAACCGATTTTGAGTGACGGCTTTCTCATCATCAGACATGATGCTACATATTCTATTATACCTTCAAAGGAAACAGCGCAGTCAGTTTTGGTCGAACTGATTATACTTTTAAAAAATATATAAAAATAATAATAAATTCAAAGAGTTGAAAGCGGTTACTTTTTTCTTTAAAAGTATTAATAAATCTGCCCATTGAAGCATCGTGTGTACACCGATGCTACAGTCACTTGCAAATAATTAGTTACTTTCGTTCGACAAGTGGTACTAGTTGTTCACTGTGTGCCCATATATTTGAAAACGAGGTCTTTTGGAAGAAGAAGTTTTTTTGGGAAAAATATGAAAAGGGAAAGTGAGAGGAAGAAGCAAAAAGGAATATTAGATGACTACCCGTATGAAATCTTTTTTTGAAAACTGTTAAACTCTTGTCATGTTTCATTAATATTCATGTTCACTTTCTCCCAATCTTCACATTCATATTTTTATATTTTCTCATCATGCAGGTCTCATCATTCGCTCACTAAAAGAGGTTTTATTATTTTCCCTCTAGATACATACGTCCAATCCTGGCTTATGTTTCCATTTCATGTTACACTACCAAACGGCTTATGAAAGTGCTCGTATGTACTTGTTTGTTTTTGCTTTGTAAATTTGTAATACGGATTAACCCAGTGGATTAGTTTTTGTTTTTCAATTTTTTCATCATGCAGGTCTCATCATTCGCTCACTAAAAGAGGTTTTATTATTTTCCCTCTAGATACGTCCAATCCTGGCTTATGTTTCCATTTCATGTTACACTGCCAAACGGCTTATGAAAGTGCTCGTATGTACTTGTTTGTTTTTGCTTTGTAAATTTGTAATACGGATTAACCCAGTGGATTAGTTTTTGTTTTTCAAAGAAAATATTGTTGAGTGTATGCCATTCTTGGACTTTGCCAAGCCTTGCTAATTTTTCATCTAAATTCCTGCTCACAGTAATATTTTGGCCAGTGGAGTTGTACAAATGAATAAAATGGGAAAATAGAGTTTTACTGCTTTGATACTATCTTTTATTATTAAAATTATTACTACTGCTCTGTCATAACATCAGCAGGATTGTATAGAATTTTGAGTCACAGGCAATAAAAACTGGAGACATCTTGTTAGTTGTAGTGTAGTGGAGTTTTGTAGTAAAATTTGTAAATTGTAAAAGATATTACTGTACTTGGAGACTTTATTTGGCAGCGAGTGAACACAAGACTTTCTGATTTTATGATGAAAGTTGATACGACCGTTTATCGGGGCTTACAAAACCTTACAAATCTTTACCAGAGATTCCAATAGTGCAGACAAATGTGTGCCAGGAAGGAAAGAATGACACAAAAAACATCAATATTTTTAGTACGAAAACGGTAGTCTCTTATATTCAGAACGTGTTGAACAACAAGGTTTCAACAACAAAATAAAATGTCCGATGGCTACACTGCTGCAATCTTAGGTCAAGTGAACACAAGACTTTCTGATTTTATGATGAAAGTTGATACGACCGTTTATCGGGGCTTCTGTCTACATCCCAAGTTGCTCCCGGTATCACAGTGCCCCGATCATAAAGATACTGGAGGAACCCAAAGAGAAAGGTTCGAGGAAACAAACATTCATGCCTCGTTATACCATTTCAGTTGTTGCAAAAGTGCTCTCAAGTTCAATAAAGTGTCTGCCAGCTAAAAATCTCTCTTTGCTTCTTGTCTATTTAGTACCAGTTATTTATTTATTTGAAGCGCGAGCGTGATCTGGCAGCATTTGTGCAACTTTGTCACAAACTACGTAGGCCCTTTGTTACAATCTTATTAGGCAATATTGTATCAATTCTGTTTGGTATAGGTCAATTTTCACACATGTATGACAAAAAATATAAAAGTTTTGGAAAGTTCTGTGAGGGAACGAAATATTATAGTTATTACGGAAGCATTTATTTGAATTGAAACCTTACAAATCTTTACCAGAGATTCCAGTAGTTCAGACAAATGTGTGCCAGGAAGGAAAGAATGACACAAAAAACTTCAATATTTTTTGTACGAAAAAGGTAGTTTCTAATATTCAGAACGTGTTGAACAACTAGGTTTCAGCAACAAAATAAAATGTCCGATGGCTACACTGCTGCAATCTTAGGTCAAAAGTTTAGCAAAAAATGCTCAGAAACAAAACTCTTGAAAGAAGTTTTTCATTATACTGTTTCATCCATGTTTATGCTAATCAAAAGAATCCAAACAGGATTTTCGAGACGAGATGCTAATTTAAAGAATCCAGGTATATTGGTGTAAACNACAAAAGGAAATAAATATCAACATAAATGGATATTAAATTTTTAAAGGGAACGCAATCTTAAAGTTGGAATTGGAATGTTTTCAAAACTTGATATATGTATGCGTATTCTATTCTGTGCTACTCCCAGGAAATACATTACGTCATTGAAAAGTACATTTACTACATTTACGACTATAGTATAAAAATATAGCGCACACTTTAGTTTGAACTAAGATTTTCCATTCTGAACCATTTTCCATACAATTTATCTATTTGCTTGCATTGACACCATGTGTGCTGGCTGGCACTGTTTTGTAGATATTTCAAAACTTCTTTGTTATCTCTGAACGGAATGTTTTCAAAACTTGATATAGGCGTATTCTATTCTGTGCTACTACCAGGAAATAAATTACGTCATTGAAAAGTACATTTACTACATTTACGACTACTGTATAAAGATATAGCGCACACTTTAGTTTAAACAAAGATTTTCCATTCTGAACCATTTTCCATACAATTTATCTATTTGCTTGCATTGACACCATGTGTGCTGGCTGGCTGTAGATATTTCAAAACTTCTTTGTTATCTCTGACGTGCACGTATGAAAATTTTAATAAATTTTCTTTAATAATAAATGCAACATATTTCCCACAGAAACTAAGATTTTCCATTCTGAACCATTTTCCATACAATTTATCTATTTGCTTGCATTGACACCATGTGTGCTGGCTGGCACTGTTTTGTAGATATTTCAAAACTTCTTTGTTATCTCTGACGTGCACGTATGAAAATTTTAATAAATTTTCTTTAATAATAAATGCAACATATTTCCCACAGTAGTTTAATATGATTGCTTCCTTCGTCAAACCAAAAGTGTAGTCAAGCAGCTATGAGCTATTCTCATCTTCCATCATAAACTCCAGAGATTCCTCAACCAACATTTCGGTGTTAATAATAATAATAGAAATAAACAACAATAAAGAGGAGAGAAAGGGAAGAAAAGTTTCTCTTGAGTAGTTTTCAAGAAAGTATACAGATACGTGCAGGTACCCCCACCCATGTTGCTGAAGCTTTTACAGAGAAGAATAAATTGAATCTTTACAAGGAAGGAATGTAATGCAAGTGAAGAAAAAGCAGTTATGAAAGAAGGCGCATAGTTTTGAGTGGAGAAGAAATGTGAAAGGGAAAACTCAAAACTATGCGAAAGGTTTTAATGGAATAGTTAATAATACATGTGCGCACTAGATAATAAAATAATGTCTTATAACTAACCACACACACTAGAGGGAATTGGACGCGTCCCTCATACAACAACACAATCAGCTATTTGTAAAGTTATGTGTATCATGCATGTATGCAAAAAATATGATTTGGGCTTCATCTCTTTTGTTTGTCCGCTAAAACATTCACATTCATGCAGAGAGAGAGAGAAATGGATGAATCTCTTAAAACTAAAAAAAACTACCTACGTACGCCTCTTAAGATTAGTGTTGACGAATAAAAAAAGTACTGCGTGTGTTCTCCCCATAATCGTTACTTTCTGTCCAAATAATAATAATAATGTGCATTTTCATGAAAGGAAGGTTTGAACAAAAACCTCCTTTGAACTTGCTACATTTGAAGAAAAGTAGCGAAAGAAGAGGAAAAAATAACGAATATTGCTTGTATAATAATCATTATGTGTTTTCTCCGTATTATTATACACAATGAGCATTAGTTAGTAGACATTTTTATTCCTTTAAAAACATTTTTTTTATCTTTTCTTACACCAAAACCGCAGAGCATACACAAGAGCAGGAGAATCTTTACTTGGAATGCGTTTCATACAAAATTCTAGTTTTTTATGTCGTTAACTTCAACAGTATTATATATACACACGCTAATAATAATAATAATAATGTCTTACGTCTCTCTTTAGCATTTTGGAAAAAACTGCCTGCAGCAGACAATAACATGACGAAATATAAAGTTATATTAATATTACGGTTTTATACGTTTTTTTTGGTGGGGAAGAATGAGATTTTTCCATGCTCTATATGATATTATAACTCAAAATGTGCTTTATTGTCGGGTCATTTATGCGTCTTTTTTGCCTAACCTCATGTTTATGTTGTTGTAACGTCATCGTAATCATCAGCATGCGTTTTAGAAGAGATAAACAGAGAAAAGAGGCACCCTTTGGACAACTTTCATTAAATCCTTCTTTTAATGAATACGTGTATGCATGATTACTCCGTATACTGCTCTTGTTGGATGCTCACTACAAAGGAGCTAAAGCTGAGCTTCCAAAAAGTGGAAAAAGATTTTGCTTTATGGCAAGAGCATTTTAAGTATTGGTTAGTGGGCATTAATTTGGAAGAGTAGTGCATAACTACGAAAGTACATCTTTTAATATCGTGCTCCTGCAAACACGTTGTTTCATTTTTTTGTAAACCGGGAGTTATCATCGTTCATGCTCTCAAATTAGAAGAAATACTTGACACGATTGAATAGCAGTAGTATAGCATCAGCATTCCTTTTTACTACAAAAAGCTGAACGTGGACTCTTTTTAAATCAAGCCATGGCCAAAGTAAAACAGTGTGGTGATGGATGAGCAAACAATTTAATAATGATGCAGCAAGTCTCATGTGTGGTAAAATGAAATTCATTTTGCCGAAAGAAATTCATTTTGCCGAAAGTATATTTTTCGTGCATATTTGTCTTCTATTCAGAAAGGCTTTTTGATTGTCGAAGGAAACTGAGTAGGGCTGCACTTACAAAATTTTGCTAACGGCATTTTCGATATTTTTTCTGGTTCCGACGTTCTCATTCTGGATGAAGAATCGAAATGTTTGCGAACTACCAGCATTGTGCGTGTTGCATATTAACAATTAAAAACGGGCAATGAGAGAAAAATGTTTACTGGAATGGTAATGAATGATGGAATTTAAAGTATGGAAAATAATTGTAATGGCTTGATGTCTACCATTGACTTGTACTATATAATGATCAATTACTATGTTCTCGCATATTTTCCCCTCTTTAACCCAACAGATTTGAAAGTACTTTGAAAAGAAAGTGAACAGTTTCAAAGTATAATAAATGGATGATTGAAAATGGGACGACTTTAGTGTGCACACATGTAAGCTTAAATTTAATTCTACGTAAAGAGACATTTATGTTTTAAAGATGAAATGTTTGAAGCTATACTTAAATCAAAGCCTATTATAATCAGAGCATGCACTTTGATCAAGCTACACATGTAACATAATTACATGGCATGGTTGGCATCTCCTGAGAATTGAAAGCCCTATTCATCAGCGCTGGCGTGAATAAATGAATGAATCAATGGAGAAAAGTGAATGGGGTCTTGCCCAACAAACGAGGATATGAATAACATCCTATCATATCATTCATGCATCAATGGTCCCACTCAATTCCTACACAGGTATTCAACATATACCTCCAAGATATGTCTATGCGTATTATATCATCCTCTTCCTGGTACACACATTCCCGTAAAATGTTTATTTTCAGAGACCTCACACTTTTGCTTGTGTGATGAAACGGCGGGTCTCATTTTTCATACAGAATGAAACAAGAACATTAAGCGTGGTATTCAATATTCCAGCCAGGTTTAATCGTTTATTTCACTGTACTACTTACCACTGCTTTTATGTATGTATCTTCTCATTCTGTAGACAGGAGAAGAACACTAGTGCTTCTTGCCACAACTTTTTCTTTGGTTAGCTTTTAACTCTCGAAGCAATAGAAACTGCTGAGAGAAGATGCATAATAAATGGATACGGCTAAAGCGTTTAAAATAAAGTGGCAGGAGAACCGACAGTGTATACAATGCACTGGTTACTCCTTTGGTTGCTTTTTGGTTTCAAAATAGGTGGAAAAAGTAAAAGAGTTCAATCAGACAGCCGGCAACAAATAAAAAGAGGATATTTACGCACATATAAGCGATTAGAGTATAGTATTTGCTAAGGGGAGATATTTACATGCACATCCCATTATAGTGTCTGTCTATCCGCATAAAGAATGAAAAGAGTAGGGAGATTTTCTGTGCAAATTCTCATGTCGCTTTGTAGATTTTAGAGCGTACAACTCATCGTCAGCACAAATTCCTCCAATGCTTTCCCAAAAAGTTACCAACTACTATACTTACAAAGAGTAAAATAAGCAAACACCATACTATACCTCTTCGTGCAGTGCAATGGCAGCGTGGTGTGGTGTAGAAACCCTTCACTTCACTCCACTACTCTGCACAACATACAATCTTTAGTCTTACAACTACTCGGTTGTTTTTTCATGCATTCATCATTATTTATACACAACACTTTGTTTACACTTTTTGGCCAAATTTGTTTCATCTAGTGAGCAAAATATAGATTAGGCAATTGTGAACTCTCACTTGCTTGTCTGACCGATGGTGATGATGAGCACGAGGACAATAAATTAGGTGCTAGTTTTTCACAAAATTTACATAAAGTTGAAGTTGTAGGATACACATCAACTATCATTTCATACACTAATACCTAGAAATAACAACGTATAGGTATATAAATAGCATGATGATCAAGTAAACGCAAGTAATGTTTACAAACCTTGAGGTATTGTTGAACATCGGGAGGGATTTCAAGTGTGGTTGTTGATAGTTGTCTGTAGAATCGGTCCACAAAGAGTCCAACTCGGATTGCGTTTGCCACAGATCGAAATCTGAACATGTGAAGGGGAACATGATTAGAATACGTGGAGATATTAGTCTTTTGAATCTGATCTCATTTCTTTTAAAAAATTTGTACAAGAAATATATGACAACAGCATACTTTCTGACGGTAAAATGAAACTTTTGAAATTCTGTCAATCTTGTACCCGCGTTCATTTTTGTTAAAAAAAATGAATTTTTTAGCATGAGCACACAGCAAAATATAAAATTTGGGGAATGTAAGCATTTACTTCATTTAATATTTATAGTGCAGTTGTTTACTTTCACGGAAGCTGTGCTTCGATAACAATTTTTGTTTTTACTTTTCCAAGTTTGCACGAAAAATGTGCAAAATATACTTGCATGTATAAATTACTCACAAAGTGAAAGCAAATTTATTATGAATGAGAGTTTAGCAGCATATTATGCTGCCGGAGGCACCACCACCACTAGAGCAGCAGCAGCATAATAGCACGAAAAACTCTTTCCCACACATTATTTATAGTGTGCTACGTGTGTAATATTTGACACGAAACAAGATTACTCTTTAAGTAGAGAACACTTTCATTTAAATTATTTTCAAAGATTTACACATGTGATGCTGCTGTACTAATAGCAGTAGTTTTGCTAGGATTTCCCTACTCTTGTTCTTGCTGTATATAATAATAACGTACCTTGGTCGAGGCTCCAAACGAGGTTTGGGTTGCACCGTTTTTGTGAACGTTGAAGCCAACCATTTTCGTACTTCCTCTGGAATCACCTCCTCATCTACCTCAGACAACTCGTTGTCCGACTCGTCTCGCCTGTCAAATTAAATCCCACAAGGCCAGAACAGAATTATTTTCAAATCTCCAAAAAAAACCCAAAAAAACTATATATAATTTTACCATACCACCACAACTACAAAACCAACAATTTTATATTTTTATACTGCAAGAATATAAAAGTAGTATATAGTGCATACTTCCAACTTTAGTAATAGTAGTAAAGTAGCTGGGTATTATATAAGGTAATAAAAAATAAATACAAAACGGATGCATACAAAGTACAAAACTATCATCATCGCCATAATGAGTATTTCATATTATTATTATTACACAACAACGCAGCAGGCCAACATTTTGACAAATTATCGTACTCCATGCTGGACTTGGTATAGAACTTCTGGGGAAAGCTGTACAACAAATGGGGAAATGAGTGAAGGGTAAATAGCGTGAAAACACATGCAGTTGAGAAATATATGGTGTTCAGCTTTTTGTTTTTTATTTGCTGTTGGTAATAGGCTAGTTGCAGGTATGACAAAAAAATCAGTTTTTTTATACTTCTGCTGTTATACAGTTGATGCAAATTGTGTGCTCAAAAGTCGCCACCGCAAGAGACCATGAACAAATATAGTGATGATAATAGCATTTTTCACAACTACCTTTCATAATAATTTGCTCACGGGGTAGTAGCAACCCATGACGGTAATTATAGATTGTATTTTTTACAGGTCGGCTCGGTGTTTGTTCTACAACCGATATAAATGCTAATTTTTGCTACGCCTTGAATAAAAAAATGCACAATATAGCGTATAAAATGTTAAAATCACATCCGTGTACAACCGCAACAAGAAAAAAGCTTTTTATTAGAGTTATTATCACGGGCGCGGCGCTCTACTTACTTTATATTTATGATGCTATATTAAATCGGCTTGGTTTAGCATGCAAACAATGCTCAAATTATGTGGTAAGGGTGTAAAATGAGCGTTGAGATTTACATTTAAAGTCTAAAAGTATTTCTTAAACTTAAACTTAAACTCTCTTGAAGTGCTTCATACGAAATCTTGGAACAAAATAATGTAGCGCCTTCACAAACACCATAAAATAAAAAATAATGAAGCATAATATTTGTGCAACATCTTATTTTCCAATGTAACTTACTCCTCGTGTTGTACATCTGATTGACGCTATCAAAAAAAACTTAATCATGAAACGTCTTATGAGCCATTTTTTAGAAAATTTTTACCAAATTACGCACTTAGAAGAACCTCCCCACCACATTGGCAAGCAAGCACCGCATCCTGTTAGGCAAGCAATGGAAAATGGCAAGTAAACAAAAAAATTTAACAACCCCGCCGCTGGGAAATCATAGTTGCGAAAATATAATCAAAGTAGATAATTCTTCTGAAAATACATTCAAAATTTTAACAGCAATTCCATCCCAATCCTGCAACAAAGTAAGCTCTCGATCAAACAAAGTATTTAGTAAGTATCAAGCAAGTTAATTCCTGCGCGATTTCTCTTTTAATCAACAAACTTAATTCCCATGCGTTATTTTTTCTTCTCTTACGTATACATGTCCCAAGGATATTGTAAGATTAAACTTTTCCGATTTCTTTTGGCTACACAACAAGTTGAAAGGAACTATGGTATGCGTCTTATTTCCAAAGAAAATGATGAGCATGCATAGGAAAAATGGGATAATAATGTGCCTAATCATAATGATATTTTTTTTCGTAAAGACACTTTCCAATATAATTCCATTTAATTATAATCTAAAGCCAGTATCAGCACGATCAACTTGTTATTTATATCTCATTCTTTTGATTAGATGAGAACTTGAGATGATAAGAGGAGTAGTAAACATATTAAATTAATGCAGCAAAATGGTGTAGAGAGTAGACGCACAACTTTGCTTGAGGAAAACGGACCATCCCCCAGTCCTTGAGGATTTATACTTATTAAATCCTGTTAATTCTTTTTCCATATGCTTCCTCAAGTCATTCTTGGGATTATTTTATTCATTTTGACTTGTCAAAACAGATCTTTCTAATGAGTCGTCGCTCGTGTCACAATGCTGCCTCCTTGGCTGTCCTCTCTCTTCTACGCTAGCTGTATAGCTGTCCCCATGTAAAAAATACATTACACGAAAGAAATTTGCCTCGGGAGAGCAAAGTAGAAGTAGCAGCAGTAGTAGTGCTTTGGTATACAAGAGCATTTTCTAATTTTGTAATCTGTCAACTAGCTCGAGAGCTTAACATACTCTGTCCCCTTTCTACTTTTCTTTCCAGAAAAGGCTAATTCGATAGAAGTTAACATGCCCTCCCTTTATCAACAAGATAGCGTTGAGATAAAAATAGCCCTGCACGTCGTTCCGCCGTTGTGAGACGACGTTTTTAATAAAAAATGTATTTTAAATGTGTATATCGACCAAAGATTCCAGCTCATGCATATGCATGTGTGATGTAGCTGATGGAGCCAACGCCATACTTATACGTATAGTTTATCATACTTTTGTATCTACAATTTTTGG
Source organism: Homidia socia (assembly GCA_036850745.1). Classification (NCBI taxonomy): domain Eukaryota; kingdom Metazoa; phylum Arthropoda; class Collembola; order Entomobryomorpha; family Entomobryidae; genus Homidia; species Homidia socia. The sequence continues at coordinate 25,586 of JAANSP010000096.1, forward strand.
TTTGATCGGTTTATTTGCAAACAAAACCTATAAATAATACATTACCCAAGCAGTGGATATGCGTTGTTTCTCCAATTGAATAATACAAAGAAAAGTTTATTGCTTTTCTCTACTATATCGCCCTCATAATAGATATTCACCATATGTGCAAGCACAAATTAGAATCGTGCAGGCCACATATTGTCTAAAACTGCTTCCACGTTTTGAACGTATTTGGTATTTTGACCCTTCATTGTTTACCAGAGAATGTCGAAAATAGTTCATATCACTGTGTTTTGCTGCAAGACGAAACACAATGGAATGTTTCATTCATGACTACTCATCTCCGCCTTTTTTCTTTTCACTTTCACTTCTTTGCTTTTTGGTAGGGAACAAAGAATGGTCATGGTTTTTATTTTCTAGAAAGAAAAGAAGGGTGATATTTTTCAGCTATCATTGGAATTCAACCACGGAAATAGTTTTGGTGCAAGTAGTGAAGAGAAGAGGATCTTGAATTGTTTCATAAACTGTGAGTAGCAGTGAAAGTGAAACGTTCTACTAAAGTCCGGCTGATTTCAAATTGCATTCAATCTATCTGATTTCACCATTTTGTAAACTTGATTCTTTAACTTGCTGGATTAAGAATCATTTGAGTTCTAAAGAAAACTAAAAAGGACCCATATTTGTACAAAAAATATCACTGTTTCTTACTTTTCCCAGGTTTCTTTTGCTGTTTTGCATTTCCAGTTTATAATTTGACCTTATTCTAAAATTCAAAAAAATATTTAGGTAAGATGACAATTAATAATTTGAATGTCAGAGAACAATGCTAGATAAATACCCAAAGGCATTTGTGACAGCTAAAATTTACAATGGAAATAACAAACAAGTTAAATTGACATTGTAAACCTTTAATATTTCAAAAAGATGAAAAGTGTTTGCTGAATATAAGCATCTTTTTACAAAAGTCATGTCCCCGACATTCGAAAATGATTCATAATCACAACACGATACCACCGCGTGCATCGCGGAATCCCATCGTGGAATATATAATTGGTATATATTATACAGTTGTTCTAGTCTATTAGTTCTATAGTGCTATTTGCAAATGGGAAGTTGGAAATGGGATATTTCTTTTTTAATGAAAAAAATTAAAATGTCCAACAATAATAATGCAGAAAGTTTGAGTAGACGTTTTCTCTTCTTCTACTGTCCGGAAAACTGAAAATGCACTCTCATTTTAAATACATTAAATATTACAGATCTCTTTTTCAGATCCATGTAGCATGCTTCAATATATTTTGCATGAATAAAATGGAGCAAGTGAAGCGTGACAAGAATAACTTTTTTGGATGATGATGACGTGACATATTCCATTCAGATCGTCTACTCTTTTATGTTTCCAGGAAAGTTTACAATAATGGTCTGGAGTAGTAGTTTATTTCTATATAGCTAATTGACAATAAGGTTAAAGTTTTGCATATGCCGAGTTTCGATATTCACACAAGATGTTACATGAAAAAAAGTTTGAACATTTCATCTCATCACTTTAATAATAATAGCATAACAGATATTTTCCGCGTCTCAAATTCAAAATTTGACTTACAATAAAACTGCTTACAATGTATAGCAAAAAAGTTTGACAATTGAGATTAGATGCTGTATTTGTATAAATTTATTTTCAAATCTCATCAAACTCATCTTTCGTTGTTAGTTCATTTCTTTGCCTAACTGTTTAAATATTCACACAAGATGTTACATGGAAAAAGTTTGAACATTTCATCTCATCACTTTAATAATAATAGCATAACAGATATTTTCCGCGTCTCAAATTCAAAATTTGACTCACAATAAAACTGCTTACAATGTATAGCAAAAAAAGTTTGACAATTGAGATTAGATGCTGTATTTGTATAAATATATTTTCAAATCTCATCAAACTCATCTTTTGTTGTTAGTTCATTTCTTTGCCTAACTGTTTAAAAACTAGTTTTGTAAAAAAAAGTTATGAATGAATCTGAAAATTCACTTCCTAAAGTTTTTCTTTCAAAAAAGCAAATTATTTACGTCAAGGCATTCATTCCAACTATTTATATTTTTGGCAATTTCCTTTTGAATATTTTTTAAAGTTTTTCTTTAAAAAAGCAAATTATTTACGTCAAGCCATTCATTCCAACTATTTATATTTTTGGCAATTTCCTTTTGAATATTTTTTTACTTCTGTTTGTCAAATGTCAAGTCCAGAAGAATCAATAACTTTATTTATTTGTATCAATTGATCAAAAGACTTTTTTGACAATAAAATTTACATTAGAAATGCCACCGTATATGCATTCTAACTAGTATACCGACTCGACTTCTTTTCTGGATCATTTTACGAGTTGATTTTTACTTTTTTACTATCAGTTAGCACAGTTTATGTGGCTGCCTGCTAAAAACATCAAACCAAAACCAGGCGTCGTCATACGTGGCCATGAAACGCCCACGACAAAGCCAACCGACCTACTCAAAATCACAAATAGGTTTGGTAGGTATTCCTTCTTTCAGCAATATATTGCCTACAACAAACATATCTATTTACTGCTACTGTGTATAATCGCAGTTTCTGCTACGCTTTCCAATCTCTCACGACGAGTGGCGTTTGTTATTGCTGCAAAAAGAATAGTAATCTATGACTTTACTATTTTTAAGTGCTGCTGTTTCACCAGGTCGTTTGATGGCAATTGGATATTTTTATGTCTTTTTTCTTTCCATTTTCCTTCAATGCCCTTTCTGGTGTACGCTCTCGGCCCATTCGAAAACAAAATTGGGCCATAACATTGGAACATTAAAAGAAGGGATATTATTGGAAACAGGCATTAAAGTATTCTTTGAGAATTTTAGTATTTTTGTCTATTTCTCGCTCCAGCTTTTATGTTCGAACCGAACATTTCCAAGTGGAAAGTGTTAGCCGCCACCACTCTTGTACGTACGTACACTTGCATTAGCCGTAACTTGCCAGCAAAAATATACGAAGCGTATAAGGTATGGTATGCCTTAATTATTGCCCTTTGAGTAACGGTGTTACCAAAAAGAAGCCTGCACTTGTTTTTGCTTATCAATTTCAAACCATAAAAACAAATCAATCAAGTGTAGCAGCAGACCACAATTTCAAAGAATACTATATAATCTCGTACGCTTTCAATTTTTAATATGTTTAAGTAATTATTTTTAACCATACATGTTTCCTCTGACTGGTTGACATAATCTACGTATATCACCGAAAAACTAATAACATTAGCATTTTATAATTATTATTTTCAGTGAAAAGAATATTTTCACTAAAGAGAAATGAGCCATGCCAAAAGTGGTTCTTTGGAAAATGGGTTTAAAATGAAAGCTACGATCCTCCATGAATACTTTCTGCTATTTTCGACAAAGGTAATAAATGTGAAATATATTTATTACTTTCTTCTACGCTAAATGAGCAAATTTCATAGAGAAACCTTATAAATTCGTGATTAAAATATCCACTTAAGTAGAAGGCGATTATGTCCTTGAAGCGAGTTCAGCAAAAAACCTCATTATTTACTTCAACAAGTGTACAATCCTTATTCTGTCCCCATTGTACTAATAATAAGAACACTTTTGGAATTCCCTTGGAATACTCGTGTAGAAAGAGCATTAAAAACATTGTTCAGGTTTTACTTGGGTTTTCTTCAGCTAAGGCTGCGGTGACATTGCATGACTAATAAAAATGTGATGAAATTGAAGAAGCTCTCTATTCACGCATCATGCACTTGTTTGTAATAATAAGCATGTAAGAGGTTCACAAAAGTCACTTTTTTGTCTAGAATCTAGATGAAAATGTTTTTTTCTGTGCTTGAATATGTACTTTCCCACTGGTTATGTGCTTTCCAATGGTGGTTGAAAACATTTTATAGCAGCAGTAGTGGAATTGCTAGNTAGAATCTAGATGAAAATGTTTTTTTTCTGTGCTTGAATATGTACTTTCCCACTGGTTATGTGCTTTCCAGTGGTGGTTGAAAACATTTTATAGCAGCAGCAGTGGAATCGCTAGCTACAGTTGTGGTGGTGGTACTAGTTTGGTAGTAAATTCTGATGTGGATGTCACATTCTCATAAAGACCTCATTTTGAGCAGAGGAATTTTTTAATAACTTCATGTGCAGTTTCTAGAACAGTTCAAATTCAAACATCTTTCACTCACTCAACCAAACCAACAGCATATATGCATACACAAATATAGTAGTTTGGTAGTAAATTCTGATGTGGATGTCACATTCTCATAAAGACCTCATTTTGAGCTGAGGAATTTTTTAATAACTTCATGTGCAGTTTCTAGGATAGTTCAAATTCAAACATCTTTCACTCACTCAACCAAACCAACAGCATATATGCATACACAAATTTTATATTCTACTTTTTTTCAAAAAATCAAGAGCAGAGAAGAAGAAAAAGAAAGTCCAGCTCACCTACATTCATGAAATCTGTATAGGACATATGAACCTACAAAAAATATCCTTAAGTGGGTGACAGCAGCCACTATGTTGGAAATGATGATGATGAGTGAGCATAAGTACATACAATGCAAATACCATAAAAAGCAAGTGGTGCTTGCTTTCTCTGGTTTGCTGNAGCCACTATGTTGGAAATGATGATGATGAGTGAGCATAAGTACATACAATGCAAATACCATAAAAAGCAAGTGGTGCTTGCTTTCTCTGGTTTGCTGAGGTCTGTAAACAAGACTTTTTTTACGAAAGGCTATCATGGCAGATAAAATTATACCCTTCCACTTTTCCACGAACCAACATTTTTAGAAAGGAAAAAGAAAGGCCGACTCACCCACAGGAACCACTACGACAGGATAATATGGAATAAAAAAACCTCATGAAATGCAAAGTTGCTTGTTCAGTAAGTTTCCCTTTCCGATTCCGACGCGCCCGACGTTGGCATCCAAGAAGAGCTCTACATATAGCTGGTGTGGTGCTAGTGGGGGTTGGTGTTGGTCAAAATGGCACGTTCCGTTATGTACACTATATTACACTGGAATATTTTAGTTCCAGCAGCTTACCTCATCTCATACATACGTATTATTTGTTCGTGTTGGACTTGGAATATAATTCAAGTTACGGAAAGAATTTTAATGCAAGGTTGGGTATGCAGAGAGTGAAAGAGACGGTTAAACAGTTGTGTTGTATCTTGAACCCTATGCTACATGACAAGCAAAAGAGAATTTTTTATCATACAAAATGCATGCATCCTATCATCCAATATGTTCGTTCATAATATAAACCCCATCATCATAATACTGTCTTTTGAAAATTTGTTTTCTAAATTTCTTGTGTATATAGTTGAGCTTTTCAATAAAACAAGACAAAAAGTAATAAGAAAGGATTCGAAAACGCCTCAAAAAATTCAATTCCCTTTGTTTCTTTGTGAAATCAAAAGGTAAGACATTGAGCTGCAGGTAGACATTTTAAATAGAAAACATTTGGTTTTTTCAAACTAACAGTCTTTTAAAAACTATTTCTCATATTTACACTTCCAAATCTACTTTTTTAAATAATTGATAAATTACGTTACTGTAATTTGTAATATGATCAAGATTTTATGATGCGCATTATCCTCCAACTCCCAATAATGACCGGAGTTTGTACTAAATAAGACTTTTGTCATGTCGAAGGAAATACTAGCATAGAAAAGAAAATATAGAAAATAATTCTCTTCTAAGAACTTTCATTTTCTTAAAATGATTCCATCTTTCAAGAGAAAAAACCGTGAATGTGAATTCACCATTTTTGAAAGTGGTGGTAGAAAGAGCCTAACAAAAAGGAAATCTGGGTGTGTTGTCCAAGCACTGGTACACAGCAGGAGCAGACACTGA
>JAANSP010000097.1:0-31416 GCA_036850745.1 Homidia socia
TACATACATACAGTTAGTAGTGTATAGTTTACTTGTAAATTACGTGTATGCGTTAGGTTCGTATCAATATGTCGTTGATGATAATTTATATAATACGCTATGTTGAAACACTACATAGGTAATAATTAACTTAAGGACTGATAAATAAATCTCAATAAATTCTTTTAGAACGAATAGGATGATGATTTGGGAGAATGATTTACCTTTGATTCATTAAAAGTTGAAATCCAGCGTATTTATTGTAGGATTTTTACGTGAAGTTTTACACATGTATTAAACGTCTGTTTATTATTATCATTACAGTTTAAGAGATATATCCACTTTATATGCTGAGTTGTTGGTTTAATAATTCTCCTGTAAGCTAGTAGCTAAATAAGTGAGAGAGAGACACGTCGCAAAAAAACCTTGTGATACAAACAGACGGATGGTGAGAAAAATACAGCTTTGAAAGATAAGGTAACTTAACGGTTATCGCCTCAACACTTAACATTGTATGTAGTAAAGTAGGGAAATTCACACTTAATCTTTTATCTGGAATCACTGTGTTTTTCAGCATGTAATTTACAAACGGCAGAGTACCTGTGTAACAGTTTTATGTTTTACCGAAACTGTTGTTGAATAACTACATATTATATACATTTTTGGGCTTTGTAATGTTTGTAATTGGAAATATCGACATATTTTTTATTTTGCTTTCCAAGTACTACTGTCAGAAAAAGCATTTATCAGTCATCCTCATCACTGTCATAATACAACAACTGGCTATTATCATTATATGCAAACAAACCTAAAGAATGCAGGAAATATTTACCTGTTCCACTTCATCATTATTAATTTTTATAAGTTCACTATGAAACCGGAAACGGTTCAGCTAAGTATATACGTACATATTTCAGCATTCCAGTACTTCGACTACCAAACTGGTACAACGGTACTTACAATAATGGAGTTGGAATGAAAGGTTGCATTATCATTGTTATTGTTGTTCGGATGGACCAAAATCTTGCCAAGATAAGCTTCTGACCAGATTTTACCCCGTATTTTCTTCGTTTGATATAAAAAACAGGATAATAATAATAATAATAATAATACTTCAAGTAGAGAGCTTGCTGGGGAGAAACTTGCTAATTTATTCCAGTTGAACTCTGTACTTGATAGAAGGAAGGTTCATCAAAATATTTTTGTTTCTTTTTTATCGTTTTTTACCAGCACTAAATGTAAGGTATGGTATCACATGTGATACAGAATTTCAAAGTTCTTCATTTTTCCACATTATCATTCTTTACTATAATTAGCGATGCTATGCTATGCTGGATTTGATTTGATTTTTCAATCTTAGCACGATACATACCAACTAACAATAAGTAAACCATTATGGTGATGATTTAAACAAATATATGTATGAATTTAATGTGTTTTCTGGATTTACAGTAGTTATGAACGGTGATGTAAGCAAGACTCGGTGGGATTGACATTATCAGATTTAATACTGCTGTTATTACCATTATTAAGTTATTAAGCTGATATTTTACCAAGATTTAAATTGCATTCATTCCACTAACAAGTGAAACGTATTCTTTTAAAAGTTACAGGTTAAACTACTTAATAAAAAGTAAAAACCAATTATTTATTTTTCTTGCCGTTTGGCATTTATTAAAATTATTCACTTTGATAAACAGATATATGTATGTTATTTCTAGGAGACCATGCTTCCAACAATAAATACTACCACGAACAAATATGAAGACATTAAGGAAGGAAAATTTGCGCATGTATAATGATACATAAAAATTTAAAATTCCATAATTGCTAGTTGATTCGGTCGAAACCTTGTGTTTCGACTCTAAAACTCACAGCTGCCAAATGTTTAAGTTTCTTCCACGCTTCAGTTAAAGATGTTGATATCTACTACTACTTTTACTTATGTCATCATTTTTAAACACCCGTTTGAAGATATTACTTAATCCTTGCGACCTCTGTTTTCCAAATTTAAATACTGTTCATCTCATTCTTTTATAAACGTCATTATCACAGTGTATAACGGAACTTTACTTATGACAGGCATACCTTCTCTTTATTTCAACTCACCCCACGACAAAGAAAGTAAGTACACCCAGCCAGCTTTAGTCAGCAGCACATTTTTTTCTTTTAAAGCTTTGTTGAAGGCATGCATGCAAAGAGTCGCAAATTTACTACAAAAACTTTCACTTCAAATCCAGGAGAAGGATTGTATTATTGACCAGACCAGTTTACTACATACAGGCAAGGGATAGAACAAATGACATGGAGGATAATATAGGAAATAGGTACTACACATACATATTATAGGATTTATAGGAGGATAGCTTAGATCGTAATCCTAAATATATAGGACTATTATTATATATTGAATTACATGTCATGTACAACTTAAGTATTAAAAAGAAACATAATATGTACATACCTTTTACCATCTTTACAAGTTTTGGGTGCAATTTGCCCTTTTCTAATTACCTTTTGTGTAATTTTAACCTTTGACAATTTAAAAAATATATATACCTACATATAAGACCCATATAAACCGTCTAGTCATAAGAAAAAACCGAGTAGCGTTATAATATTTATGATGTTTGTAATTTGTAGCAAATTTGAAAGCATTTTGGGCAAGTACGTTTGTACAAATATTATATGTATATCCATACAAAAAGTATATTTACGCTAAAAATGTATGAAATGAGTGTTTAATTTACAAATATTAAAAACATGGTTATTATGTTTGTACGAAAGAACGGATCACAATATAATAATAATATTTTACAATTTAGTAAAAAAATATTGACCGAACTTGGTCTGTCTTCGGTACATACTTTTACTACTACTATTTACACACTGGAAGAGCTAGAAAAACCTGTACTGATATGATGATGATAAATTATACAAAGTGTTAAAAGAAGAAAATGTTGAACTTTGTTGATAGGAAAATATACTACACACAGATACACATACACAACACAAACACACAAACACAAATTACTAAAAATATGTATGTTGAGACGTGGAATTTTTAGAGAAATTTTGAAGTTCTTGTAACAATGTCGGTAAGCAAAAACGTTATACTTTGTAATTAAAAATTCCTACTGTTATTACTGTTGCTACACTAAATCTATTTTAAGATAAATAAATATTAACTAATTGAGTCTAAAGGCCAGATATTGTTACTTTTAAGAGCTGTTGTAAGCGTTTGTCTATCTAGGTGTGTTGGAACTTGAACACGCCTGTAGATTATTAAAAATTATTAAATATTATTATCCAAAATGAAAGAAACCACTAAAACAGTTGTATCTTTAAAAACTGAAGTATATATTGTACATATACAAAAATACTATACATACATAAAACGTATATTATATATGCATAAATCTATATTAATATTTCGTGTGAGTAAATTCATAATGTATACACAAAAATGCGATGCGGTGTACCGTTGTTAACCCTAACTTTCTTTGAATAAATACGAACCTTGTGTCGTCTATTTAATACCAGATCTCAGTTTTTCGTCCCGACGGTCCATTTGTTTTTATGAAATGCAATGTCTGAAATCAGTATGAGAAATAAAAGTTCGATAACCATAGCACGTGAAAACGCATATTTTTGATTTCATGTTTAAATTTTATTTTAAAGATTAAAGTACATTGGTGCATATTTAGCCAGCCGTCAGTGATAAAAAGTATACAAGTAACAAAGGAAATTTTAAACTTTAATTTTCAGCTACTGTCAAAAGTATTAGCCAAGCTTCCTCTGTTTTGGAACTGATTAAAACTACAAAAAAGGTGACCTCGATGCTGTTACTTCTATCAAAATGCTTTCTTCCTATCAATTCAGTACTCGGATTTCCTTGTCATATCTCTTACCGTCCTAAAAAATATTTTTAAAAATATTCATAAAAATATGAGAAACGCAACTTATTTTTGCCGAACGGTTATACGGTGTTATAAACAAAAAAACATGATTGAATATTTTAGGGTGGGTTAAACTACAGCACCTGTGCTACTTAGCCCAGACGATCCATGAGAATCTCCATCCTTATTCCGACGACTTCTTTTAGCTGGAGGGGGAGTTGAAACTGTAACTGGAACCGGAGAGGGAGAATGTTTCAGTGAAGGTGGATGACTTGGTAAGTCTTTTGAGCTGCTACCGCCTCGAAACACGAAAGCTGTTGGACTGAAGACTTGCATATCGACGTTCTAAACAAAAGTTAAATATTTTACAAAAAGTTAAATCTTTTCCGTTCAAAATTTTACACGTAAACAAACTCGTGCCAATCAAATGTGTCATTCATTGCGAAAACAAACAATGTAACAAGTATAATAGCCAAGTAAGCTTAGGAAAAAACGAACCTGCATGTTATTATACTCTTCGATGTGGTGCTTAACAGACAACCAAATTTTATCCTCTTTGAGAAGCGTCGTAACGGCATCAATATCAGGGTACATGACACGGTCTCTGTCCCAAGGTCTAGTATATTTTGTAACATTTTTTTAATGCAGAGCAAAGCCATGTTCATGGGATAGGCTTATATCCAAGAGCGATTCAACTTGGACAAGCTTTCTCCATTACGACAATGGAAAAAGTAAAGTTACAAAAAGTTGCTTATTCCGGGAATAGTTGAGAAGACATGCAAGTTGAAACTTACCTTGCAACTGAACGTACAACCCGATACACTTCTTCTAGCGGAACTGTTGTCTTCAAAGGTCGAAGGAACTCGATGGCTTGGCATGCCGCTAAAAGTTCAATAGCAATCACACGTTCAACGTTCCGGACTACCTGTTGGTTCCAAATTGCACACGTAAGCAGTTTATGTATGTATATATGTGATGTGTTCATGTAGTAAAAATATATATTCATATGAACCAACTCTAACATTCCCATTTCCATTCTACAAATTACGACATTTGACTTTACTGCTAACGTATTATACATACCTATAATGAAAGTAAAGACTTTCCAGGAATATCTCATTTACTTCCAATGCATTTGAATTCGGATGTTTACTGAAATTCCGTAGAAAAAGTTATTTTCTCCATCATGAATCCGAATCCTGATGCTTCATGAAGTTATTGTGCGTTTATGCACCCTACCTAGTGCACATAGAGGCTAAGGTGGAGTATAAAGTAGTTATTCATTTTTAATGATGCGTAGTTATGCTTTTAGCTTGCTTGTCCGTCTGTATCAGAAACGAGTATGATTCATCTTTATAAGGCTATGATCTAAATATTTTCTATCGTTGTTATAGCAAATTGGCTAGCCTAGCTTGTATAGTAATTTGAACATAATATTGGTACATGAAATTTTTTTTTCTTATATGCCGTTCAGCGGATATTTCATAAAAAGGGTTTCTACTGGACATACTATTTTTAAGCCTTTTTAATAACGGCAACTAAGAACATTAAAAATGATTCAAAGTTTCTAATTATGCTGTTCATTTTCCTAGTTAAAGAACACCACTGTGTACAACTATATAGGTGCAAGACGTTAGCTAGCACTTCTTCAAAACGGATTGATACTGTTCAAAATCTATTTTACCGTATTGAAACACTCTGCAGCTCTAGCATTAAAGCCAGTGATATACTAAGTACAAGGACGGCACACCCCCTTGTTAAACTTTAAAATTCATGGCCCAAGAAATTTTTATCACTTGTTGACAGACCAAAGATGTCTCTCTCGGTTACCCATTCTCATGTTTGGTCACTTTCTTCCACAACGACAAAAATTATATGATTTGTGCATACATAGTATAAGTATTATACTTTGTTCGTCAGATGAGATCTCATCTGTACGAGCTCTAATGTTCCATGTTTACTTTCTACGGTCATGATGTCTACATGCTTTGCACGTTGGAATGGACGAATCCGCTTCGACTCTGCACAGATGCAAAAATAAAATTTGCATGAACTGACTACATATATTGTGGTGAAATACTAAGCTTGACTTCGTAAAATATGTTCAGTTTTGCAGGGATGCATAAATATTTCTTTGAATGTAATCAATATCATCATCATATTGGTAATTCAGTCTACTTTAGACGGAAATGAAAATCTTTTGATAAGGGAGACAGCAAGCAACAAACACTGTCCGTTTTAATTAAGCACATGTTTTCATTTTTTTGAAGTTTGAGCACTCGAAAGTATTCATTACGCATTTGGAGGAGATATGAGACATGTTATTATAATCTGTACTGAAACAAACCAAGATTCAAATTGAATAACATTTAAAAACCCAACCAAAAGTAGATAACCAAAATTTCAACTCAAATAAACTACAAAAAACAAGTCTAACAAACTAGCGAAAGCAAGTTGCAGGTAAAGTGTGAAATACTAGAAGATCGACTTTACTGTTTTTTGAATAATTTTGCAAAAAATGAAATTCCATTAATCTAAAAAAAAATATTTGTCTCAATTTAACTAACCTATTACTCCTGGATAAAAACTGCACAGCTAATTTTTGTATGCACAATTCCCCAGATTGCCCCATACAGACATACAATTATACAAGTTTAAGAGCCATTACTATTGTTCAGTGGTCTCTGGTCTTATCATTCGCATTGTACTTGTTCTAAAGCAGGTATTTTCACCGTTCTTAAGACAAGCTGGGATAAGACTTTTTAACTAAAAATTGTAAGGATTTCAGCTGCATGATTTTTCGAGATATCTGTGTTGTGTGACAACCTGTCTTTATTGCATTATACCTTGAACTCCTAGAGCTCAATTGCTTTCTTTAGAGAGAATGAGAAGCAGAAATTGTGTTCTTCTGATACACTGGATTTTTTAATTTGAATAGAGGAGGTTGAAGGAGTCATGAATGTTAGATGATGCAATTTGCTAGGGAAATTAAAAACTTGTACTGGTACCTGAAGGGCTTTACGCGCAGAAAAGCCTCCCATGCTAACATGATCTTCCGTTCCAGCGCTGGTGCTCAAGGAGTCCACTGAGGCAGGGTGGCAAAGAACTTTGTTCTCCGAAACTGAGTATGGCAGAAAAGAGAAAATATCTTTCATCGAAACACAAGGCTACATTGATGTGTAAATAGAACAGGCAGTTTCAATAAACAGTTGCACAACCAATGATAGTAATCTCGTCCAATCACATCTTTTTAGTTCTTGCCAACATGCTATGAAATGAGGCATGCTCTATTTATATTTCTAAATTATTTTCTCTGCAGATGTCCACTATATTAGAAGCAACGATGACGGATTGCCATAAAGTTTAGTTATGCAATTATTTCATACATGGTTTGACCTATTTTTAAACTACTCATCATGTCGTACCCAAGGACGCAGCAGTGCAATGAGCCATCATGAAGCCGGAATTAAGACCGCCGTCCTTGGTAAGAAAAGCAGGGAGCTCGCTCAGAGCTAAAAAAATAAGATTAAATTTCAATGAGTGTAGTGACTGTAGTGCATTCCTTCCTTTACGTATGCAGGCTTGTAACAGAACAATCATAATAGCTTTGCAGGGAAAGCTCAATTTTAAGTAGCAGCAGCCATCTAAAATTGTCTGAGTGAGAAGCCTTGGACAAATGTAATGATTGCTGATAACATCTGTGCCAAAACATATGTAGCAAGTAATTAAAATTATTATGAGCATTATTATTACCGGGATTCACGAGTCTCTCAATACGCCGCTCACTCATGGAGGCCAACTCATGAACAGCTATCGCAAGGTAATCCAATACCTTGGCAGGATACTCACCGTGAAAATTCCCAGCAGAAATGATTTCGTTTCTGTCAGCAAAAACGATCTAAGGCGAGTACCCAAAAAGATAAGCTCATATTACTCAGAGTGTAAGCTCAAATTCAGTGCATTATCATCACATGTTAAGTAAGTATGACATGAACTCTGGAGAAAGTACATAGCACCATTAGTATATTCAGTCAAATAAACTAGGTTTTTCATTTTACAACCCACTCTTTTCTTAAATTACAAAGCTAAAAATAAATATGAAAGCAGGAAATCCCATCATTACTTTGCTTTCCTTACATATTATGTAAAAAATCCACATATCATTATTATCATCATTATAATTCTAGAATTTGACATTCATTAAAAAATAGGCAGCAAAATACCTACCGGATTATCTGTTGCGCTATTCATTTCAGTAATGATGGTAGCTCGCACGAAATCAATTGTGTCGTGAACAATTCCATGAACTTGCGGGCAGCATCTTAGCGTATAAGCATCTTGAACTCTGTTGCAGAACCTGTGACTCTCTTTTGAAAAACAAGATACATAATAAGGATTACTTTTCAATTTCATATTTTAATGACTACATTTCTTAGTTTAGTCACTTGACCTTTTCCATAATTTCATGGTTTTTTATTCAAAATTTGATTAATTACCATGCAACAATTTTCAAAAATTTCATATTTTTTAAATGTTGATTGAGTGTGTTCAGTAATAAATATTTCATTACAAATGCAGCTTTCGTCGTATTATAAATATCTTGACGTTTAATGATAATAATAGCTGTATGTACACTGCAGTCAATTCAGTTTACCTTCATTGTGTAAGTAAATCGCTCATGCTAAAGAAAATGTAGAACCCGCTGAAGGAAAATCGATTTGCAATATGTCAGCAGCAGTCACAATGCAGCAGTATCAGATTCCGCCGCAGTAGCAAAATCTATTAACACATAATGTGTGTGAGTGCTCTTCCTCGTGTGTGTGTGTGTGTTTGTTATATAGCTACCTAGAGGCACATACTTACCCACCTAGATGATGAAATGCATATTATCTCTTTCTCTGTGCTATTTTTCTCTCTCCTCTCCTCAGCTCATCATTTTGAAAGCAATTTGTTGTCTATATATTTATATGCGTTGTGTGAATTATGTTACCAGTTCCTCCAGGTACATAAACATACATGTTTGGTAAGAACCTACCATAAGCGATATCAAAAAGAAAGAGAGAGAAACACTAGACAGATTTATAGGGAAGCGACTACGACTTTTTAGTGCCTATGTGTATTTGCGAGAAAGAGAGACAGAGAGCAAAAAAACTACACAATAAATACAAGACTACAACATGCACGCTCACACGTTGCCATTACCTTCACGACAAGTTTGACTTGCTATAAATAGAACCCGCAAATGTCAATTTCTGAAGAGTAAGTAAGTAGAAAGTAGAAAGAAAGAAAAAGAAGACATATTTGTGTAAACTGTGCTGTGAGTGGTTGGGAAGGATTTGGCAAGTTGAGTCAGTCTGTGGAGTTCAATTTGTGGAAGAAGCCGAGTGTAACGAGTATATAGGATGGGTATTTTTATATGGCAAGTAAAAAAGGCTAACGATAAGTCTTTTGCTTTTACCGCCGCTCCTGTTAGATTAATCACTGCAGAAGAGTAAACAATACACTCTGACTGGACTCAACTTTTACACTCACTTACTTTTGAACAAGTGCAAAAAGGAAAAAAACGCAAAGGAATATAATAGTTGTTGTAGTAGCGCCACCGGCACAATATAGATATTTTAGCAAAAAAACAAACCAATGTAATGGCGGCATTAAAACGAAGCTGGAAAAACAACTCTTCTGGTGTACTGTTGGTGACACACTCAGTGATCATAATCATCGTATTCATTATATAACCTCTCCCCCGTGGGAACCTGTTCTCTTTACGAGAGCATTTTATTACCAGCCTTCTCATTTCCTTTTGAACAAGTTGTCATATAACGCAAAACTAAATATAGTGGAAGGTAACGGAAAAAATGCTTGTATTAATCCCTCAACCCTTGGAAAACACCCAGGTGGAAATCAATAGGGTACTTGCGCTTTTGGTTCACGAAATCTTCAATATACACGGACAAACGAACTACCTAAATAATGAAGTCAGCTCATTTTCTCTTTCGTGTAGTGGAACGTATTCTTTACGCTGGTAAAAAGGTGAATTATACTCTTTATACAACATTGCAGATTTGTGTACCCATCTAAGTTCAGGTGAGACATACGTTTTCCGAGGTTATGCTGACTGGTAAAAAGGTGGATTATACTCTTTATACAACATTGCAGATTTGTGTACCCATCTAAGTTCAGGTGAGACATACGTTTTCCGAGGTTATGCTGTTTATTAGTACCGCCACATCACACTAGGCTAACATATCATGAAAGTGCTGCATATTTTGTTACACAAAAAAACAAGGGACAGGAAACCGTCTCCATAATACTAATATTTTAATGCATAAATCGGTGGCGATAAAAATGATGATTTGATGGTAAACAAAAATCCCAACAATGTGACTATTTGTTCATAGTCACATGTCATAACAATAGAAATACGACTGCTGGTAAACAAGCCTAATTCAAAGCCATTGAAAATGTGTTGATAAATTTAAGATTTTACGCAGTACATGTAATGAACCCTCAAATATTTAACGTGAACTGATTTGCGTGCTTTAACGTAGCTTTAGTTTTGTGAAAGAAAGAAATAGCTTATCATGACTATGACGTAAGTAGAGCAAGCAACCTAATAACAAAGATCTACCTCATACCGCGAGCAAGGGTCAGTATAACAGTATATGTAAATGCAGGGTACTGCAACATACACATTCCAATTTCAAATTATGAGCAAGTAAAGTGTTTCAAAATCAGGGAATCCATCGTGACCACCCCATCAGGGAAATGATAAACAAGCTAGCAATGTCTTCAAACCACTGCACAGTTTCCCGTTTGACTTTATGATGCTCTGGTATCAGTAACAACAGTAGTAAAATCCGACAGGCTAACTATACAACCATGCATTGATATGATACTTGACTTGACAGATTAGAGGAACGTATATATACATATACATCTCGTTTTTCCTTTTTCAATCTTTGCCAAATTTTGTCGCATGTTGACAAAGCAAATAACTATCTTGCCGTCATTTGAGAAAAAAACTATCGCCTGTTTCGTCCTATCTTGGCTTTCAGTAGAACCACCATGATACTTTTTTTTAAACCTCCACGACATAATTTACTACGGATATTTACCGAAGTAAGCAGCAAATAGGCAACAAGCATCATAATAAAAAACGGAAGAAAAGTCATGAAGGTTATGCAAGCAAGTGCAAGTGGAAAACAGAGAAATGGCAACCAGATTGATGGATTTTCGACGAACGGAAGAATGGATGAAATGGAAAAGGGTGACGTTCAAAGTGAGCATATTTCAGCAATCTATCCTCTCCCACCACTTTGCGCTTTACTTTCTTCAGTGTCTTTAAACCTTTTCGGTAGACCTAAAGACAAGAGTAGCACCGATCCCGGGAAAACATTCTCAGTGTACCACACGTATTCAGTATTTACCATTTTTGATAAAAATAATAAAAAGTTGTAAAATGTATGCCTTGGTCACCACCAATAATAGTACTGCCTTTCACTTTGCTCTTATTATTATAATCTGAAAGGAAAAGGTATACCTCTCTTTTACGCTCTTTCCTATTTATTGTGTCTTTTCTCCTCTTGTATCTACTTATCTTTTACGTGAAGATTCATAATATAATAATAATGCGTACATAATATTCAAATGGGAACAAGACAAGCATTTTCAATGTAAACGACATTTTGCGGAAAAGAAAGGCAAACATGTACTCAGAGAGGATGATGATGATCCCTGCACAGTCACGACTATTAGCAGTGATACAAGGCTGTACAAAAACAGATCCATCTCCCAACAAAATACTTTCAACGCAATCTTTCCTTTTTTGCGCAACAATCGAGCATCCAAACAAAATAACGTTATATTCCAAACAAATAGTAAAAGGCATACTTTCCCTCTTTCAGATATGACGATGAGAAAAATGTGTATTCTCTGCTGCCACTGTGTAGGTGCATATACCTATGTGTGCATAAATCATTTTACAATAACTGAACTGACACGACAGTGACATGCCATCATGAAGAATGTGAGCTCTAAAATTTTGTGTTGTCATCTTCCATGCTAAAGTAAATCCATAAAAACAAGAGACGTGCTAGAATAGTATAAAAAGGCACAATGATAAACGAATACATAATATACTACGACGAGACGTAGACGACTTCTACTGCTAACAACAGTATAGTAGTGGCAGTAGTTCTTATTCTCTAGCTGTTGTTCCTTTCTGATTTTGTTTTCTTCACATTTAAAAACAAGCAAGCTGTAGTCAGGATTTTTTTCAACAGTACAAAATATAATCGCAGCAAGCAAAACACGATCAAATTTGATCTCCACTCTGCTTGGTAGCTTTTGTGAGCAATTTTTTTTAGATACGTGTGCAGGTAAAGTATATATAATATATACGTAGTAGTAGCTCCGGCACATAACTGCATGCATTTACATAAATAAGCGTTAAACTGTGTAGATGGGTAAAGGTAAAACATGTTCGGTTCAGCGACCTACCTGCAATCTGAGAAGGATATGTGGTGGAATGAAGAAGGGCACGTAACCGTCTTGCCACCAGTGCTTGTCCTTTGTGCGGACGAATACTCTGAACCCCTGAAAAAATGAAATGAAAATTTCCAAGAAGCGTCATCATGACATTTGAAGATTAAGTATGGGATATGGGGCTCATTTTAAACAGACAGATACACCGTTGCTGTTGAAAGCATGGATACCTTAAACTTATTTATTATTATCAAGTCATATCTCCTTGTGAAGGTTTACGGTAAGATGATTGGCTGTACCTGAGACACACTCCTAAAACTAACCTAAAACCTGTTGTGTTGTTTGCTTCGACTAAAATTGAAAACACTGAAATGTATGACAGCTAAAATAAACAAAATTGCAAAGTTCAATTTTCTTTTGGCTAATTTTGTTGCTGGGGAAAGATGCTATTGAAAAGCATTTTTAATAAAATTCGTGGAAAAATAGAGTTGACTTTGTAAATTACAGCATACACAGTTGATCTATATACACGCTAGTAATGTCAACAACACAAGTCAGACATATGATGACTTTTTGTGACATAGCAAAACCTTTGTCTAGACGTTGATGAAAATAGAAAATGGGGCAAGCAAAGACTTCTTTGTTCGGATAAGGTTAGATGTAAGATAGGTGAGTTATTATTATTATTATTATTACCACTATCAAAAGCCCTCGAGGTTCCCTTCATTACTTCCAAAGTCAATGCAGCGACCACATCCGCTTGTCTGCCAATAATTGACGCTCTCTCAACTGCTTCTGCTCCAAGAGACGTAATTAATTGAGTACCATTAATTAGTGCCAGACCTTCCTTGGCATCCAAAGAAATTGGAGTTAAGTTGTGTGCTTCCAATACCTGCAATTATGCCATGATTATATAAAGTTATGCGTCACAAAGTAAATGCAAAAATAAAAATTCAATACTCGCTTCTCATATATTATTGTTTTTATATCGTTTTTTCGGTTCATTTTCTTTATCTACGTCAACCAAAAAACAATGCTGTATCCATCCTACATGGAACACGGGAGTAGACGTCCCACAACATATGAAGCTCCTCGAATTCAGTTTATAGAGTATACCTCTTGAAGCATGAGCGTGTTTACTTACTTTCTTCAAGAAAAGCAACTGGCTGATGGTAAAAACAATAGAAAACAAAAAAAGTTGGGGAGAGTTGATTACCTGTTCAGATTGTTTTATATTGTACTTGAGTTTTCATGCATTTCTGCTCCTGCCAGAAAAACAAGCAAATAAATGTAAAAATGAAAAGCTTTTCAACCAAAAGTTTCTACTGAACACTCCCGTGGGCGAATTTCTCCACAAGTCTCATCTCATTACTATTATTATACAAGTAAATATATACACTTCATAATCATGACGATATATAAATACATACCCTCATTTGCTTTTCATTTTACTTTAATTTTTGTCATTCTTAAAAAGGAAATATCAAATACGACATCTTTAATGGTTTACAAGGAAACTTCCAAGAACTGAATCGACGCAGAAAGTATGAAATAAAAAGCTTGACAACCACAACCAATTTACTTTTGCGGATAGCTCTGCTTACTCTTTCCAACTACCAACAACAACTTTCAATACTTATTTTATATAACAGTTCCCTTCAAAAGACAAGTAGGAAGAAATAGTTCAGCATACTCACATATTTCGCATTTCCCCAGCCAGTTTCCGTACTCCACATTTTCCCTTCTCCCATCATCCCAAGAGCTAAATGAGCTAAAGGAGCTAGATCACCGCTTGCACCCACTGTGCCTTGCTCTGGTACCCAGGGGAGACAAGACTCTAATGGATTGTCACAAACGGGTTAGTCATTTAAATCTAATTGACGGATAACTCCTTTTCCAGGTTAAACAATTTTAAAAGAAAAATCCTCCTCTACCATTAAAAGCATCAACAAGTTGTAAAAGAGTTTTCAGTTTTATCCCACTGTATCCTTTGGCCAAAACGTTAATACGTAACGCCAACAGCATTCTCGTTTTCTCAGGTGGCAGCGGGTGGCCCACGCCAGCAGAGTGGGATCGTATTAAATTTTCTTGAAGTTCTCTGGATTATTAAACGAGCAAATTTCATATAAATTACAAAGTTCATAATTGCTATATCTAATAGAAATTTGAAAATAATAATAACATTTCAATATAATAATAGCTCACTTCAGCTTTTCCGGTTCTATTACAGTTCTGGCGAATTTGCCAAATCCAGTTGTGATTCCATATACAACTGCGTTTAAAATTTGAATGTTCAATGTACGTAAAAAAGAGTGTAAAGTAAAAGTAATCCTTCAAAGTAAATAAATTCAAACAAAGTGTCTACAAATACTCAATGGAAACTATGTACTGACTTTTAACTTTCATGCAGCTAATAGGGTACCCACCATCACCTTTCTTAAGCTTTTAAAGGAATAAAACTGAGCCAGTCACGGTGACAAATTTTCCACCAAATGTACTAAAAACTTGGTCATCTACTTACAATTAGCAGTGAAACATGCTAGTCACATGAACACAATTTCATGCATGTATGCTGCACAGAGAATTGCCGTATTCATTCTCTACCTTTGTTTTCCTGCAAGATCTTTTCCACCAGATTGCGTGCATCCGTAACTTTTTGCTGTGCTTCCTTAGAAATCTAACACGAGCAAAGGAAGGAAAAGTCTTTGGCCAACTCTACTAAATGACATTTTTAAATACTATTCAGGTAGGAAGCTAATCGCAACTTAATTTGTCAAATAACCTTTATTTTATAGCGACCACGTCCCAACTGAAGTAGGTCATCTGTGGATAAGCTACATCCATCAATAGTAATATACTGTGTTAAACAATGAAAAGGTTTTTAAAAATAAATTCCAATTAACTTTTAACAGTTGTAGCAGCATCATTGCAGCACTAACACTTTTATAATAAAAGCATAAAGTTGCTGAGTGAATTGTTCATCATCAGTCACTCCAATTGCAAGCAAACTTAATTTATTTCAAGCGGGAGTACGGTAAGTGTATGTGCTTTTGCAAAAAAAAGCAAGAAATGGACGGAAAGAACAAGCCGGAAAGTATAAAAGTAAACACGTACACAGCATTTTGCTGATTACTACTACATACCAACTCATCATCATCATCAGTTTAAGTATTTTCCACTTGTACACAATCAATATTCTAGAGAAAGGATCAGGAGAATCAGACCGGATTGAGAATTAGCTTTACTTTCACTGGGACTGGAATTAATTATTCGCTTGTGCTAATTATTTGCTTCCATGCTAGAAGCAGCAGAAAGGAAGAGGTAATCTTCTTTGAATTCCCTGTTGAAGATGTGAGTGAGACATGTGTTGTACGTGAAATATTGTAATCTTCACATTCATACGAGCAAACAAGCCGAAAAGGCTAAAATGCTGCTGCTCGTAATCGCAACAACAACAACTTCCCCATACAACCAACAACAATAACATTATGCCACAGGTTTACCAGTTAGTTGAGCAGATTTTCATGTTACTATACTTTCATTTAATAGTAATAATAATAATAATAGCTGCTATTATTATAATAACACATACATGTAGCAAAAAGTTGGTGATCCTCCTACGGAAAATGTATGCAAGCCAAGACATCACTTTAAAGGAAAATTTGCATAGCATATTTTGCATTTAGGTAGCAGCAGCAGCAGAGTAACTAGCATGGGGACAGGAGAAAGTGGTATAATGGCGGTGTTGGTATTTGCTAAGGCAGTAAATCGGAATGAAGTGGTGGAATACTTAGGTATACTGATTTTCAAATAAATGGATGCAAGTGAAGTTATAAGAGTTGAAATTTATAAAAAATATCGATATATATACATGTATGTATATATCTGGCATTTTAATAGCAGACTATTTTGCTTACCTCCTGTGGATGCTCAAAAGTTTTTGGTCTGTAAAAATATAAAAAAGGTTGGTTAGGTAGTTTAAATGGAAGTGAGCATTACCCTAAAATCTACTCGTACGAACTTTTCCTAGTACAGAGCACAAGTACACACACACATTTGAAATGGTGAGATGCTGTAATGCAATCACCATAAAAGTTACGAAATGTAGAAAGTTGATGTAACAACAGGGTGACATTCCAATAAAAGCCATTTTATGTCTGTGAGGCAAGACAGGATACAATATTTGCCAGATTTTGGAAAAAAATACGTACGGTATGCAAGGTGCTTCTTTTGTGCTTTGCGTAGCTCATATTTTTTAGAGATTAAAGTAACATCATCATACATTTGTTCCACGACGTATTTGATTTCCGCTGATGCCATTACAGGATTTGGCCAATCACTTTCGAGCACTAGTTTATTATCGGAAAAATAGTTAATTGATTAATTTCTAAAGATAAGATGGATGGATGATGACTAAACTATAGTTACACCAAAAGTACGTCAAGACTGTAATTAGCTTGCCAATAGAAAGTCTTCTAAAACACAAAAAGAACTTACCAACTGAAACAAAATCATTGTCATCCAGCACCTCTTTAATCAAATCATGCGGATCCAGAATTGCACCACCTCTAGTTTTACGAACGTCCGAAACGACTTCCTTTTTTCCTGGCAGTAAAAAGTTGCCCCGGAGTCTTTGGTATCGTTTCAACGCTTCTTCTCCCAACCATTTTACTGTTAAAGCTCCTAGAAACACGCCCACACACATACGCGCTTTAGTTTTTTTTTGTTATTATTACTTTCCCTTCAAACATGCAACACATTTCCATGAAGTCCATAGTTGAGATTTGAAATGCATTCAATATAGAAACGTTGTGAAAGTTTAGAAACGTGCTAATTGTTGTCGATTAGTATATTATTCAGTATTGAACTACTCCATCCTGTAATAAATATTTTATTTACCGTCTTTGCACGGAATTTGGAACCATTCCCCTCGAACCCGGACGGATATTTTCATAATCATTATTATGGATGTGATTGAATTCGAATTAGCAATTTTCCAGGTAAGTACTATGTAATACAGCTCAGCACAGGCTAGATAAAAGACAAAAGCAGAAGTCTCTATGTCACTGGAGAAATTCTAGGGACAACGGTAAAACTTTTGCACTCGGTGCTAGGTGGTAATAATAGCAGTAATATGTTGCTCACCGTCAGGAGCGTACGTGAGCAGTGAGGAAATTACAGGATAACTAAACGACTTTCTGTTTCTTGTTGGCAGCAAGTGTTTTTATGGCAGTTGATGTGTTGATGTTATATGGTTTTGATTGCCGAAACTTGTAGGGGTTATGATGGGGAAGATGATGCTAAGCTAACCATGATAATAATATTACCAGTCTATACGTCAGACAAGTTTGACACTATCGAAATTAGAGTATCAACAAGGATATTATAAAAGTTGGTGTTGGAAATAGTTGGAATTCATTTCCAGGATCGAGTTTCTTATCTCTGTTGGTTGGTCAATTTATTAAGGAAAAAGTGTTTTCGATATAATACGATGATGATGGCTGGTCTATGTACCTCTGCATATTCTGCATGCACGAGGATGTGACAATTATGTAATAAATGAACGAATGAACTAGGCAACAACACCGGCATGAAAATCAAAGTGACCCCAGGGTGCAGAAATGACACTCTGTGACTATTTGATAACAGGAGTAATTAACCTCATCAGAATTGACCTCTTGTCTCATTAAAACTTGTAAACAACCAACACTTATTGTTACTTTTAATGATATGTAGCTTTTAGAACCTTACATTGAACTGGTATGAGTTTTTATCCACTTGAAAATGAAATTCACGAGCATCTTTGAAATTTTGACTTTAATGCATTTTTAACAATTTATTATTTTTTAATTAAACTTAATAAATGTTTAATTTAGCACCCTTGCCACCAGAAATTACTGAGAATGTAGTGCATCCATATAGACATTGTGGTGTTAGTCTGTCAGTGGACGTTCCGTTCAACTTTCTTTTCTCCGAACTCAAGGTTAATTTTGATTCTATTTTTACGAAACAACTAGAAAACATCACCCAACCCAATCTTAAAGTTTCCTGATTTTTCTTTACCGCCAAACCGAATGAATGTTTGGCCTCCGTGTCTGATCATTAGTAGTGGAATCCTCGAAACTGAAAGATTTTTGAAAGAAATGAGGGATTTTATAAGGTAGCCAAAAATCCCGAATCCAAAGAACAACAACTGAAAATCAAACGTTGGAAGACTATTATGAACCATTTATTATAGCGTTACATGGTTTTGCTATTATCTTATCTAGCCATGTACATGAATCAAACATGAAATGAAAACGCCACTTTATGATTATTCTTGTATGTACAATTTATAATGCATTGCAACCACAGGAAAAAGAAAATCAGAAATAAACGTTCTTTCATTAACACTTTTTACTGCATTTAATTTTCACAGAAGAACACTTACAATCTTTTGGAGAGCTAGCCGAGCGGCTCAGTTTGCTTGATTTCGTTCTTATCCATCTTTTAGAAAAAAATATTTTTCCTGAAACAAGTCTGGACCACCAATTTAGCACACGCAAAAACAAAAAGTGATGTGTTTCTAGATTACAACAGATGAATGAAAGAGTTGTAGAATGAAGAGAATTTTTTTCAGTAATTTTCTGCGAAAGGAAATGTCTGCACATGTATAAACTATAAAGCAAGTCCATGAAAGCCGAAAGATTGCAGAGAGGTAATTTTTATTTGAAAAAATATTCTTTCAAATTTATAATAACACGAACATCATCAATAACATACATGATATATAATATATATTTTTTCCTTTTTAAATTGATATTGCATAGATATATAATTTCGCGCACCGAGACAGTTATCATATTATATTTAGCTTAATCTTTGAGTAAACATACTAGTCTTAAATACAGCGTTTTGCTATCGACTATTTTAACAATCTTGATGACAAACCTGTGAAATATTTAACTAGCTGAAACAGAGTACACATGTATGTATGTATTTATGTAATTCAATATGTTAAATACTTTTAATGGAATGTTTAAGGAAAAATACGCTACATCCTTGTTTGTTCCGCTTGTAGGCATATTTGAATGGCAAAATTGTCTTCTTTTTTACAACAATGCACACAATTATTGCTTAGAATAAAATTTGACACATGCATACACTGCTACGATAATAATTCAATATTTTCTTTTTCAATGAAATTTTTACGCTTTGTAGACATGAAAATTCATAAAAAACTAGTAGTGACTACGATTATACACTTTTAGTAATTTGCTGTAAACTGACAAAATGTATTTCTTTTGTTATTAATAGCAATAATAATACTTTCTTCGTCCCCATAAATCTGAGCGAGCACCATACGGTAAAATACCATTACACCTTGTCCAATTTAGCCTAGAGCAAATGCTAGTCAGATAAAAGTCACCAAATGGTGTATATTATCAATATCATTTTCATAAGGATGCTAAATTTCACGGCAAACACGGTTAAAAAGATTGCAAATTAATTAGTTTTGTAACAACAAAACCGTGTATGTAATTTGCCTAAAAGAAAAAAATATTGCTTTTACAAGTGATACTGGACAGGAATCGAGTATCGATATTTAGTAAAGAGGGAACTATCTGATAAAAAAATTACCCCAATTGCCATCAAATTTGCTGTCCTTTTTTAATCAATCACATTTTGGTGATCAACAGTTAAACACTAGTTATGCTATTTAAATTCATTTTTTAATAAAATAAAATTTTCGTGTATGAAGGTCAATATTATTTTCTATACTAGAAAGTACGTAGGAGGATTAACATCACAGTTTTTCTGTTCATCGTTTACAAGATGCATTAAAATGGAGACTTGGTTGCATCATGCATCAATATAACTGAATAATGTTACTACGATATATACACACATATATAACATGCGACACGCTATAATAATAAATAAACATTGGTCTATGATATGCTCGGTCGTCTGACTATTTTTTAAAAATAATTTCATTAAGGAAGAATCTATATTAGTGAGTAATTCCTGACGAGGAGAAATGGGAGAGCAGGAATATGGTGGTGGTTGTGATGATGATGGATGATGATGATGAATCTGTTTTGGTACGAATAAACTCTCATCGATATATAAGTGTTGTTAATATCTGAATGAATTTCTAAACAGTATTTAATTAATCATCTTGAAATGATCAGATAACAGCATCATACTGTTGTTGGACATCGATTTTTGACGACTCTTCTGACTTTTTTTACTCCTACATAATAGGTCTCTAACCTGCTGTTATGCCAGTAACACCCATATGGACTGAGTTGAGTTACTCTTTGCGACAAGCATATCGTCTACAACACCACTTTATCCAACGTTATATATCGAAAAAAGCATTATCGTTATAATTAAATCAAAAAAGGAACAAGATAACAACATAACTTTGGGTTATGAACATTTTCTTTTTCTGTTAAATATTTCATACATCAAAGTAGGAAAATGGGAGTACAATAATTTTTAATTTAATGTGTCAATGCGTGTTCACCAGCATGATTTTTATGGTGAGACAAAAAATGAAAATAATTTGAGAAAAAAACAGATTTTTTGACCTGTCTGTACTTATAGGTACAAGAAGCAATGAAACCAGACTTTTGATAAGAAATTGTTGGATAAATATGCGATTGCGTAGAAACCCACCCAGAAATTGTATGATTAAAATGGGGCATTAGTGTTATTGTCCATCCCATTGATGTTTGATGACTCTACTGGTGAATCACTCTTTCGACAACTTCGCAGATCAGCAAGAGCAGAGTGAATTCGGAAATGAAGCCTGGACTCCAGAGCATACCCCTTGTAGTTGTTCCTAAAAAGATGTAAAAACGCAAATATTGGGAATTAAACATTTTAATGGGTAATGTTGGAAAAATTAGCGCTGGCCCTTGTCAAAGAAAACACCAACATAAAAGGAACAATGTAATCATACTTGCGGAAGGATTAAGTGTCTACTAAAAAGTTAACAATTCTTTATCATTAAATGTGTACAGAAGGGATCGGAGAGGATGATTTAAAAAAAAACTTTATGGCTCGTAGTCGCCAAGATATAAAATGTCAAGTAAAGTAAAATTGAAGCAGCACACGGCTTTACTACTGGTGTTCGAACAACTATTATTACGTAATTTACCAGCAGTACAAGATGCAAATGAACACTTACTTGGCATTCTCAAGAGTCATCATGGCAAGATTCAAGTCATTTTTGGACCAGTAAAGGATTCCCAACTCGTATGTTGCATAAGGAATCAAGTAGTGATCAGTAGTGATCTCCTTTTCAGAGGAGATAATATCTTGGTACGACTTTTCAGCCTCTTTTATTTTTCCCAGGTACTTGTAGCACATCCCTCGAATGAGCAGAACTAGGCATCTATTATCCACGAAAAAGTTATTATCTTGAGCTAAAAGCAAAAGTGAAATGAAACAAGAGTCATCCATCGTTAAATTAGAGACATACAAATAAGTTTCAGATCCTAAAGAGTGCAATATAATGTGTGTGCCTACATAGTACAAATGAAAGTAGGCATGCTGCTTATATTTTATTACGTATTATTATTATTATTACAACAGTACTTATCCAGCCAATCCATATGAAACAGCACAATTTCACTGTCTCAACTCTCAATATATGATATACTCAGAGAAGCACATAATTTCATGTCAAGGAAGAAAAGCTTTTTATGTGAGTAATCAAGGCAGCCACTGAATGAAATCCATAAGAAGACATCGCTACTATTCGCTACTATCACCAAATACAAAAAGAGCAATGTTGGGAAAACTACCATTATGCATTGCTCGCATGTAGCATAGTCCCATCAAATCAGGAGAATAAGATAATCTATGTACTTCTTTTTTGCAGCTCATATGCGTAAATGTACGACTTTCCCTGCCATTTTCAGATACATTCATCTCAAACTATTTGTATGAAAGACCAACAAAAAGTATCGACTACAAGTTCTCATGCCATAGAGGAAGCAGAGAATGAGCCTTTTGGTTAATACGTACCTACAACAATATTAGAATGGAGGGCGAATTTTCTTTGCAATTCGAAAAGGGTAAAATACAACCGTGTTGACGTCAGTCCCATGTACGACTCAAAAAAGATTAAAAGTGAACGAGTCTGAGTAAACACCTGTAAACTCTTTCTTTTTTCCAAATTCTCAGCCCAATTTTTAAAAAGAAGCTTTCTTTTCCTATCGAACGAATATACTTTTTTGCTAAAACTACAAGCTCAAAGCACAGTATAAATGCAAGTTGTTGTTGGTCAAAGTAATTCTAAATAAACAACTGAAAAAAGTGGAATGTAGATAGTTCGGAAAAGGTGAATGATATTCATGACTTATGTATTATACAATATGTGATGGAAACGTGGAGAAAGTAATGTTTTCTTTGCACACAAAAACATGTCTGCCGTCTGCATTGGACAATACACCAGACTGAATGAGTAAAGTGAAGTAAGCATTTATTTTGCAGCCGTCCTGCTATATCATGTGTCTTTTAAGGATTTAATAGAAAGGTGAAAGTCTACGGTGCATTGGCGTACTAATATGTGCACTAACACTAAATGTACTACTTTAGTTCAGTCTGTCAGTAGTATTTACGAAAGTACTAAAGAGGCAGAATAAGTTTTGAAAAAAATCCTTTTCATTACCTCTTTCTTTTTCTAAAAGTTTCATTGTATTTTCCACAAGTTGTAACAATGGTCGGACCAAGTCAGGTTGCTTGCCAAGAATTTTGAAACCGTTCCATAGGTACAATAATTCAATAGCCGGAAGCACTAGTTTGTTGCCTTGTGCGAAAAACCTTTCACACTTTTTAACTGCAAACTTTTCCATGGGAATGGATTTCCCCGCAATCCGCTGTTTCCAGCTGGGGATGTTTCTACAAAGGAAATTGAGAAATAAATTTCGAAATTTGGTCAAACTGAACAAAAGACTTGATACGGAAAATAGCTTACGTTATATTACAAAAAACAACTCATTCTTCTGACCGAAATATAATATTCAAAAATACATTCGATCACAAAACATGTGTAACAAGTAAAATAAAAAAACTAACTTGAACAACTGTATTAATTCCTCTTCCTGATCCCCAACTAGTTTATCTCTCATCATGCACATGAAAGATGCCTTTTGATAGCCGTAGATTGCTCGGGACCATCGATTTTCCTGGAGAAGGAGGTCTGCAAAGTCTCTTGCTGAACACCAATCTTGCTTGAAACTAATTAGTAAACCAGAATAAACAAAGTGAATATTATTTACAAAGATAAAACAGCAGAAAGTTAGAGAAAGATTGAAAATGCATAAATCACTTACATTGTTAGTGACATGCAATAAAGTAAGAAGGAATTGTAAATAGTAGGAAATTTTGAAATAAAAATACTTACCAATTAGCCCACATTAGCTCCCAATAGCAGAGATGATGAAATTGAACCCACTCACTTTGGCTGGACCACGCCTTCATGTACCATTCAATGGCCTCGTTAATGTGACCCTTCACATATTCTAGTCTAGCTTTGAAAAAGTTGTACCATACTCCATTAGGAAAAACCTATTGAAATAAATGACAATCAGAATGTAATTTCAATAAGAACAAGCATTCGTAATTTTGATTTGAGCAGTTTATTACATTTATCCAGTAAATCGAAGGCTAATAATAACGAAAGGACATTGAAAAGCAAACAATATTTACCTACATGCATGTTTTAAGTGCAATCCCAACAACATTAAGTACCCATATATTGATGTTCCATTGAAACAATCAGCTCAAATTAGCAAGTAGTGTAAGCAACTGTATTTAAAAGTGCAACTTAAAAAATCATTTTTCGACATACCGATAACTGTTCTTGAATAATGACTTCTGCAAGTTCCAAATCCCCATCGCCATATCCAAGGACGTACATAACGAAAAGATGAAATCCCAAAAGTACCATGGCACATAATATTTGTCGAAGTGATCCTCGTAAACCACAACCAATACTAAGTTGCTTCAGACCAGTCTCCTAAGGACCCGGAATAATATTGAAGAAAAATTAGTATTTATAATGATTAAATTAAAAGTTTTCTCGTCAAAATTTTGTCACACATTGCATTAAAATCATAGTCGTAAAAAACATCTCTTACTGTGTAAAGTTTTGTAAAATATGCAAGGACGTGAATACGGGCAGGTTTAAAAATGGCGACAAGTGGCTTCTTGCACTTATGTTTAACGAAAATAAACTTTACGAGTCAGTATCGTCTTATTTTTCGGGGCCAATTCAATGATAGTTGCATGTATTTGAGGCTTTTAAATGCTAAGAATTATATTTACTTGTGATCAATGAATCGTAGAAACTAATGAAAATGAAAACGTAAACATTATGGTGGTATACATATACAAGCTTCTAATCGACTTTTAAGGGAACAATGAAAAGATTCCTTATATATTTACTTGTGATCAATGAATCGTAGAAACTAATGAAAATGAAAACGTAAACATTATGGTGGTATACATATACAAGCTTCTAATCGACTTTTAAGGGAACCATGAAAAGATTCCTTGTTCTAGAACTTTTGTATCATCTAAAAACCAAATTTTTAAACATTGAATGGTATAAAATGAATCATATAAATAGTAAAGCAGGCACTTAAAATACTCCTACACAAAGAATTCTAAAAATACTAAATCAAACAAATGCACCATAAAGGATGATATCCAAATAAAAAAATCAACTATAGCACAAGGTAATAGTAAAAGGTAACAGCAATGCGGCAAAGCACTCTCACGTCTAGGGATACACTTGTTTAAAACATTTACCTTGACATCATCCTATTTATCCAATGAGCATGATGAAACGAGATATTGAGATATAAAGTATGAGTTAAAACTAAATTAGATAAACAAACAAATAAGAAGCAAAATAAACCCCACGCAGACAATTAACGAAGTTGAACTGAATATTTTGTCAATGTTTTTGTCATTACATTAATAGATTAAAATAAAGAAGATGCTCATGACGTTTAGAAACGACTTTGGAACTTGACGATTCAGATTACTCCAGACGATTGAGGTTATTTTGAAAATTCTTCTGCTTTGCATAATTAGTAGTTAAGTAATATATTTTATAAAATTCTTTGCTTACCCGATTGCCAGAAAACCCGATGAATTCCAGTAGTTTCATAATCCTGGCGGGCAGCATAGAAATAAGCTAGAAAGTAAAAAAGCTATGAGTCAAATTTTAGATTATATTTAAGATAAAAGCCATCAAAAGGAATCGAAGTCATAAAACTTACCAAATTATATGCTCCAACACCCATTCTTACTCCGCTTTCAAAGTGGGCTTTATGCTTACATTCTTCCCAGTTTTTATGCTTCAAGATGTTCCAGCATTCTCTGTAAGTGGCAAAAGATAAATGTTAATTGTTTGTTGCGTTTCCAGTACTTATTTACTTTCTGCAAAAACAGTACAACTAAAGTGCAAAAGTAGGCATACATAGATACTTTACAATTAAACATACTTATAGGCATTCAGACAAGAACGCATCCGTAGACCTCCTTTCACGAAGCTCATAAGATTCTCATCTTCTACAAATGTTAGAACTGCACGTAAAAGTAAACATTCCGCATAGCACAACTCTGCATGGATTTCATCTGTAATTAATTATGAAAGTTGAAATCATCAATGTAATGAAATCGATGCTAGGATTTTTTTTAAATGTGCACATTATTTGTTAGTTTCACCTTCACTTAGAGTGTCATAATTAGTTTTTTTCATCATTTTCCCAAGAGATTCATACACTGTTGTCTTTTTACGATATCTATTGCAAACTTCTACATGACTGTTCCAAGGCCTCCGCCGCAGCTTCTATATGTTGCTGTTAACCAATGTCAGACATAATTTGCATTAATAATACTTTTAAAAACCATCGATAAACATAATTTCATTTCAACTTTACCTGCTCAAACGTTAAAATTGCTTCCAAGAACTGAAAGGTACCGTGACCAAGGGCATGGTACATACTGGTATGTGCCCTAAAAGTTGGAAGGAAAACATGCAAACTTAAATAAATATCACGTGACTTAATATTGTAAATGCATAATAAATAATATTATGACATGATATGAACAAAGGGTAGGAGTAAACATAGTAGTAGCCCCTATTTTTTTATTGCACCGATCAACTGGGAATTAATTTACTGAAACATTCACATCCAAAATATTAGATTGCTAATATAGAGGTGCTCTCGTTAAAAAGTTACAAGCGATGGAAATTTCGAAAAACAATTTTTTTCCAAAATTTTGAAGTTCCCTAAAACCCCCACATATATTAAGTATCAATCGAAATAATCGAATCAGAATTTAATGCTGATCTTTTCTTACTTAGTACATTTTTTCTCTACAACGCATACTTTGATTTTTAATCATATTGATCTGGTGGCTGTGTATTTACTCAACATCAAAATTGGTTTGGTAAGTTTGGTTAGGTTGCTAAAGCCTATATTATCAACCTAACCGAACCTAATATTTTGGATGTGGACGTTTCAGACAATTCCCAGTCGATTGGTGCAATAAAAAATAGGGACCATCACTTGTTTACTCCAACCGAACAAAGCACTACTAAAAGCAGATTCTATTAATTTCAGATTTTTAATTAGCAAGGCTTATGTTTTAATATGATTAGGTTTGAACAAAAACATTAATAAACAAATTAACAAGCGTTTTTATAGTTTTTAACAAAATACCATGGTCGAATCAGTGTTCTGGCTTCATCAAACTTGTTGTTCATAAAAAACTCCATTGCTTGTTTGGCTTCATCAATGGCACAGGGCAGAGCCATAGCCTCCGGTCTAGATAAATTAGGTGAACAACCAATACACATTAAAATAGTAAAAAATATCGATTAAAATACCATTTCAGGTTTAAATGACCTCTCAGCTTTCAAACAAACCCTTTTCCAACTATGCCCGTAACTCGTTCTTCGTTCTTTTTGCTAAACAATGTGGTTACAAGCCACCGAACCGGCTTCATTTTGCTGAATGGTTTCAGTCACGAACCGTGACCAACAATGTCAAAATTAATGTTTAAAGTTTTGCGGGAGTTAACTGATTTAAATTGTATTTTTTATTCTGGTGCCAAAATATTTCAAACGTCAAGGGCCAAGACCCCTGACTTGACTGACTACTACCTGTATCTATCAATCACGTACCCCTATACTCTTTAGGAAACGTAAATAAACAAAAATAGCGACCTGTTGTCACGCAACGTGAACCTACCGAACGTCAAAAAAATTCTATTCTACATTCATTGCTTCCCTCTGAATTTCGTAACCTGTAAACTACTAGTATATTTAAAAATTAAAGCGTAGTCGATTTGTTTATTTTTTGGACATGTTTCTTCACCACTACTATAATTGAATCACTAACACGAAAATCAGTACACGGAAAACACCGTGGTCAAAAAAGTTAACCAAGGTTTAAATTACACGAGTGTGCAATTTAAGCCTTGAGACGTAATCAGGCCACGGAAGATACAGTGTTGGAATTTCAACTCGACTTGTGCAAACAGAATGGAGTTAATGGAGTACATTGCGTTTGGATCGAGTAAGTGGTGGCTTCCATTTTTTATTGCCCCAATCGACTGGAAGTTCTCTAAAACGCATATATCCAAAATATCAGGTTCCAATTCGAGCGAAATAGTTATGGGGGGCACAAGTTTCAAAAAACTAGAAAAAATTTTGGGAGGTATTATCCATAACCCTCTTATATGTTGCTATCAATCAACTCAGAAATTTTATTCTGAAAATATTTTACCCAGAACGCTTTTTCTCTAGGATGCATACTTCATCATTTTGACGGGATGCGTCCTAGAGAAAAAGTGCACTAGGTAAGAAATGATCAGGAAAAAATTCTGAGTCGATTGACACTCAAAAATATAGGAGTTATAGGGAAATAGAAAAAATCCCAAAAATGTTTACAAGTTTATCGAAATTTCCACACTTCATAACCTTTTAAGTAGAGGACCTGGGATCCTGATATTTTGGATAATGACGTTTTAGAGAATTTCCAGTCGATTGGTGCAATAAAAATTGGCTCTATCCCACCCACATTACAATCAAGCCGATCTGCTATACTATTTGTTCAGATTCTTATTTAAATAGTTTTTCATAACAATTGATAAGCAAAAATTGTACCTGGCAATGTCCTCAGATGCATCATGGAATGCCTAGAAATAAACAGTAAAATAGCAAACATTGAACCCGTTACCAAATTATTCAAAATCAAAATAGCAAATAAAGTATTATCCAAAAAGTATTTTTATTCTTACCTCTTCATCGCAGTCGGAATCAGACATGTTGAAATACTGATACGTTCAATATGGCGTCAATCGTTTTAAATGAATAACCACAATTCTTAGCTAAATGTTTGTATGAAATTGCGATATATTGGAGGTTCCTTGTGGGTGAAGAAATTAATTACTAAAACTAGCCATCTGTTGGGCAGTAATATCCAACTCGTTTACACCTGGATAGATTTTTGAAAGCAAAATTATTTCGCTGTTATATTTAAGGCATATCGTTTCTTCTGGGAACGCAGTCGCGTTGAACAGGTACAAGTAGTCTTGCGGTTGGTTGCGGTAGTAGAATAGCAGTGTGATATCGAAAGAATTGATGATGGCGAATTGGCGACGGAACCACTCCTACTTGTCTTTTGCTTTTATGTTAAATGCATCATGTCTTGAGTAATTAATGCTTCTCGATGACGCAACGTTGCCCGTTGTAATTTATTAATAAAGAGTTCTCTTCAAGAAGTTTTACAGCACATTAGTTTACAGCGAGGGAGTCATAATAACACAAATAAATAGCCATCTTGTACGGAATGCGTACCAAAATTTTATAGCACGTCTGCACTTAAATGTCCTCGTTGAAGTTCTTTTCACAGAGAACTAATCGACTATTGTGTTTAAACTTTGAATACAATTGCGAAATGAGAATTCGATTAAAGAAAATAAACGATAAAGAAGTTTTACAGCACATTAGTTTACAGCGAGGGAGTCATAATAACACAAATAAATAGCCATCTTTTACGGAATGCGTACCAAAATTTTATAGCACGTCTGCACTTAAATGTCCTCGTTGAAGTTCTTTTCACAGAGAACTAATCGACTATTGTGTTAAAACTTTGAATACAATTGCGAAATGAGAATTCGATTAAAATAAACGATGAACGAAAACAATAATAATCGATTGTTGGTTACGGTGAAGGACTAGTTCGAAAAGTGGCTAGCTATATTTGCACAACGTATTAATTACATATGTACATGTTTTCTGTGGCGACAAGAAATTAACTGGTCCTTTAATTACGAGTTAAGAAGACTGACTGTTGCTGGAGTTACGTTTGCACTGGGAAATGGTCCAGCGTCAGATGATGGATAGTCCTATAAATATTAAAACAACGCCAAAATTGAATTAAAGATTGAATAGATCATAAAGTGATTCGCTGAAATTGATTTCAAAGAACATCAATGTACAGAGATATGATCTATTTCATATCCAACTGATGCTATACTATAGATGCATATGGTAAAATTCTATGCATACATCCATAGGCTCATTCGCTCCAATGGTGTCAAGAAAAATTTCTTTTATTCGTATTTCGTTTTTATTCAGTAACATTTATTCCAATAAGCGTATCTCTTTGGATTGGCAGCATATGTGTTAAATAATTTATACTTGGTAAATATTATCGGTAGTTTGAAATTCAGAATTCAACTGCGGACATATTTGTTTTTGGAAAAGGAATTGTCAACATTGACTTTAAATGAACTTTCTAACTAGCTATACAATTGTCATTGTCACTGTATGCTAAAACTAGAGTAAAGAAGCATTGTTTTAATGCACCCTTCTTTGTCTTGATTCCTTCTTACGCTTGATCTCCATGATTAGTATATCCCGATAATCTAATTTTTATTAAATAGTTAACAGTTGCAAAATAGAATTCATCAGCAAGTGATCAAATTAGTCGTTCTCGCTTCTAAAAGTTTGCATCAGCGTAATATGAGAATGAATGACTCCCATTAAAAATGTAATTTACGTCGCAAATTGTCAGTTTGCTAATGCTTCATTAGAGGCTATTAAAACTGCAGTTATAATAATGTACCCTTGCATTGCTGCATTAATGGTCCTAGCCGTAGCGTTTATTTCTTGCATTTTGCATCTTTTATTTATAGGACTAGCAAACAAGGGCAGTCTGTTAATGATGACGTCAAATGACATTTGTTACAAAATACAGACAGTTCTTTCAGCAGCTACTTGGTAAATAAGATCTGTATCAAAATGATTACTTTTACTGGTGCATTATTGGCATATTGTCAGTTGTACAATAATAATATGTAATATCACAAAAATTGTTTACCATCGCAACTCAGGTAAAAATAAAACAAAATGGTTTATATATATACTCGGCGCTCGCTTTACGTCACGTCACGCCATGAAATTGACCATTTTTTCATGTAAACCATCCATGATCTTGTTATTAGCTTTGCCGAGAAATGTAGCGGTACTTTCTGCATAGATTTTATTAATGTTTTTCGTTCTAGAAAAGTTCCACACGAAAAGTCGGATTACTACGATACACGGGAACTATATTTACTAATACTGAAAAAGCCATTTAAACTATGCATACAAATTTATTTACTATTTTCACTTATTTTGGTCATCAATTACAGTCCAAAAGGCTTTTAATTCCAATAATGATTCCAGTTTTATTAACAATTTATTTTTAAATATGGAACCTTGAAGGACGGGCTATGGGCCAAATATGTGCATTGCAATTTATAATAATATTGATTATACTACTGGAATTCGCAAACTCGAATGCCCAACCCAGACGTTAAGTTTTGTAATTTGTTTATTGAAATATCGAATATAAAAAAACTATGAAAAGCAAAGATTTTGCGTATTTAGACATAGACAAGTCTTTTTGATCGGAAATTTAGTACAGAAACAGGAAACTAGTTCTTAAGGCTTATTCATTTAGCTATACAAAGATATTGGAAGTAGAGG
>JAANSP010000098.1:0-17500 GCA_036850745.1 Homidia socia
GTTTTGTTGATAGTCGATTAACCATTCCTCCATCTAGAAATGTGATTCTTGGAATTAGAGAGCCTTTTTCGATTGCATTCCACCATTCGACTGAATTGAAATCAATTTTCATCGTGTTTGAAATCCCTGGTGTGCTTTTGAAAAGTTTGGATAACTTGCCAAATAATGATGGTCTGGTTTGTTCATGGAATGAGATGAGAATGTTCCCCGGGTGCAAGTCAGCATGAGTGAAATTGTCCCAAAGTACCATTTTCAGAAAAGCTTCGAATCCAATCGAAACAATCCTTTTGTTGATTCCATGAGCCATCTTGTTCTTGATGTCCAAATCTAAAAAACGTTGGAGACGCAATCCATCTTCATAGCTCTCTACCAAAATGTTTGGGGATACATATGGATAAATAGGTTCGGGGAAATTGATATTTGGATTGGATCTAAAATTGGATCTAAAAATTTGCAGATTGTTTGCCTCCAAGGTCAAATTGGTTTGCGATAGCATTATTTCTTTCATCTGTCTGGTTGTCTCTGGTAAATTGA
Organism: Homidia socia; assembly: GCA_036850745.1. NCBI lineage: Eukaryota > Metazoa > Arthropoda > Collembola > Entomobryomorpha > Entomobryidae > Homidia > Homidia socia. The sequence goes on from JAANSP010000098.1 coordinate 535, forward strand.
GCCATCGGAAACCTGGAATACAATGTAGGATCTGTGACCCAAAATACAAGAGTTGTAAATCCATATACAATTGTTTTTGTACGTAAGGGTGGTTAACCTTGACTGCCACAACTTTACCAGTCTTTTTCAATCTTGCTCGATACACTTGAGAAATGGTTCCTGATCCTACTGGTTTGGGATCAAAATCGCTGAATATATCGTCGACTTTTCGTCCAAACTCTTTCAAAATCAATTTTTCGGTATGATGGAATCCATGTTCAGGAGCGTGGTGGTGTAGTATGGATAGATTGTCAATCCATTCCTTGGTAAAAATATCTGATCTAGTGGTTGCCCATTGTCCAAGCTTGATTAGAGCTGGACCAGATTGAAAGAGTCCGAAAAGAAGGATCTTGAACCACCATTTTCTTGATGAATGAAATGGATACATCCAGGGAAGTAACACCAACCATGGAGACAGAATCAATCCCAATTGTACCAGTCGAATTGTCATATTCAAAGATAGCGAAATATGATCAATGGGAAAAAATCTATTGGGTTTGACTCGTATTACAATTCTTTTAGATGGTAATGGTTTTAGGTTTTTCATAGGGCCCAGTTTTTGGACTATTTTGTGTAAGAGCAATCCATGGATATTTGCCATAGAATCCTTCTTTTTTCCAGGGTAATGGATACAAACATATTGTGGAATAGGATTGTTTACAACACTGTATGTATTATATTGTTATACTATCTATCCAATGCAAACCTAATATGTACACATGATGGAATATGGATGCGGCTAGGAAGTCTAATAGTGACATTGATTCTAGTTGGGAACATTGTCATGGCAGTATATGAGTATGCACAGGCCAAATTATCGACACAGAAAAGGATAGAAAAGGGGACGATTCAGCCTCAAACCGTACAATCATTAAAAAGGACACCAATCAAGGAATATCTCAAGATTAATACGAATTATTACAATGGATTAGATTTTAGTACCAAGGAATACACATCAAGACTCGATGATACAGACGTGTCAGCGGTAGAATACGGTTCACCGAGAACGTTGAAGACTATTAGAGCATCACCAAGAGGATCGAGGACGTACAAGACATCACTAGGATCACCATTGCCGAGCCAACGGATCAAAGAGGATAGAATTACTGGAGAGAGAATAGTATGCTACAACCAAGATATTTGGATGGTCAAGCAAAAGATTAGTGATGAGCAGATACAAATAATGACGTACAAGTTAAAAGAATGGTTTGTGAAACAATTGCTTCGACCATTACTGAAGATAATGACAGTGGTAGATCGGGAAATGGAACCGTTTGGGATGGGGATTTGTGGAGCAGTGACATTAGACCGGACGATTTCAGGAGATATTGTTCAGAAACGCATTTTGCTTGAAAAGTATGTGAATATTACAGGAATGGACCGTGTTCAGACATGTGACAGGATAGTAGAATTGGCAAAATTTGACAAATTAGGAGGGTTTATAGGTGGAATAGAAAAGAGCGAGGCAAGTTTGCCTATACGAGCCAAAAAAAATGTTTCGGATTCCGAGATTCTAATGCATTTATTCTCATGTTTTATGGATGACAATCTTTCGGAAGATAGTAGAACAAACAGACCCTTTTCCACATATATTTACAACGCTACACATTCCAACAAGTTCAATCCATTCCCGGTGAGGATTTTGAGAATCACAGATGGACAGTTCCAATTATTTATCCAGACAAATGTCATGGTAGTTTTTCCGCCTACACATGATCAATTTTTCCATGTGATTTTGTTGTTCGTTTTGGTGATCAAACTAGAGTATTCAGGATATTTAGGATCGACCAACCTAGGGTCCAGACACATTGATTTGCTTTCGGTCACCGATGTTTGATGTTTGAGAAGTAATAAATACGATAGATATGCACACACATGTCACATGGGGAATTATCTCGAGGCGGAAGCATTAGAACAGGGAGTAGACAAGATGACAGTGTCGCAACGAAGAAAGGAGACGATGAATTTAGTGTTTATAGGACATGTAGATGCAGGAAAATCGACATTGGGAGGAAACATTCTAGTTTTGACGGGAAATGTAGATGGACGAACACTTGAAAAGTATAGACAAGAAGCCAAGGAAAGCAACCGAGAGACGTGGTATCTTTCATGGGCATTAGACACCAGTATTGAAGAGAGAAATCGGGGCAAAACTGTTGAATGTGGAAGAGGAATGTTTGAGACAGACAAGCGAATATACAACATATTGGATGCACCTGGGCATAAGGACTATATTCCCAGCATGATTGGAGGGACATCACAAGCCGACATTGCACTTTTAGTCATTTCAGCTAGAAGAGGGGAGTTTGAAACAGGGTTTGAAAAGCGAGGGCAGACACGAGAACATGCATTGTTAGCCAAGACACTAGGAGTCAAGAAACTAGTAGTGTTGATCAACAAGATGGATGATTCTACAGTAGAATGGAGTCGGGAGAGATATGATGAGTGTGTACTGAAGCTGACAAGCTATTTAAAGACGATAGGATTTAGTCCCGAAAAAGATTTTGATTTCATACCCATTTCGGCGTATCTAGGAGTCAACATTACCAGTTCGATGGCGAGAGAGACGTGTGCATGGTATACTGGACCGTTCCTTTTAGAATATCTGGATAATTTACCATGCTGGGAGAGAAAAAACCAAGGATCGTTCATATTTCCAATATTTGATAGGATCAAAGAAATGGGAACCATTGTAGGAGGCAAGATAGAATCAGGAAGTGTGAAGCGAGGAGATGTGGTAGTTTTAGTTCCAGGAACAAGGGAAGTCGAAGTATCAGGAGTGTATGTGGAAGAGGAGGAAATTGAACAGGGACTGCCGGGGGATATTGTAAAATTGAAACTCAAAGGATTGGAAAAAGAGGAGATAGCACCGGGATCGATTTTATGCGACCCATTGCAGCCGATCCATGCAACAAGTCGGTTCGAGTCGCAAATACTTGTTATAGACTGCAAGAACATTATATGCAGTGGGTATAGAGGAGTTTTACATATTCACACAGCAATAGAAGAAGTGACAGTATCCAAGCTATTGTGGTTACTAGATACTAGGACCAAGAAAAAGATCAAGAAGAATCCGATTTTTATCAAGCAGAAGCAAATGGCGATAGTCGTTTTAGAGGTTGAACGACCGATCTGTCTGGAAACATTCCACAAACAGCCACAACTTGGTCGGTTCACGGTGAGAGATGAAGGAAAGACTGTGGCATTGGGGACAGTTACCAAGACATTAGATGTTTGAGACTGGGAAATAAATCTTGATTTATTTGGCGATTTTTACCACCTCTTCGAGTTGGAGACGTTGCTGTGGTTTACGAGTACCACGCTCCTTGGCCGAGCGAATACGGACCAGATGGGCATGGATAGCACAGGAAACACAGTATTGTGTCTTGACGTACAGCTTGGGGACAGCATATTCCTCATAAACGGATGCATCTCCAATATCACGGGTTGCAGCCGACTCTACCATGTTTCTAACAATATATCTTTTGATAGCTTTGTCTTTTGGAACGCACCGAGAACAATTGACACATCGTATCGACCTGACATGCCCCCTACCTTTTTTGGCTCTTCCATGATTCCTACGCTTCCGTGTCATGATGACTAGGGTCACGTGGATTGCATTTATTTTGCTGATCAGGGATAGAATACAAGATCAAATGATGTAAAGGCAAAATTGGAGATCATTGCTATCAAAAACACGATTACGAGAATGACCGGACCAACAAGATCGTCATAGGGACCAGGATTTCTTTGGCGGATTCTTTTAGCTCTCCAAATGTAAATGTAAAGAGCATAAAAGGAAAACAGAATGGATACACCGGCAAAGATGTATCCACTGACCATGGCCCTTTTTGGGCCTAGTCCAACGAGTGCAGTAGCCAAACCACCCAGGAAAATAGAAAAATTGAGCCAAGATAAGAATGTTCTTTCGTTAGCAAAAAATACTTTCGGTTCTACTCTTACAGGTACCGCAATCCTCTTGGGAACGATTTGAGAATTCAAAGGGTTCGCACTCACATTTGTTCTGGAAGGTTTGTTTTCGTGGATTTCAATTACATGATCCCTGGCACAAAGTTTAGGAAAATGATCCGGTTGGAAAGGTTCTTCCACTGGAGTCCATGATTTCCGAATATCTTGATCCATTTGGGAAAACCAAAAAGGAAACGATTCGACCCGATCTCCAAACAATACTGAACACCCGTGAATAAATTTGGAAAACTTGGGAACCTCTTCTACCAAAGGACCACGGATCAAGTCATCTATCCATTTTGGAGGTTCGGCGCCTACCTGCAATTGCAATTTGACTTCTAGGATGGCATGTGGAAATCGAACCACCTGGGTGCTGGGCAGTTCCTGGAACGGATAGTTGCATCCCACATCATCTCGCTTCCAGGCTTTGGGGTTTACAAACCCATCTTCTTTGATCATGGCCAGATCTTCATCCAGCGAAATTCTGACAGATGAGTCTCCTGGAAGTTGAAAGGCTGTCCTCTTGTAATAGGTTCGGATCCAAGGACAAAGTTGTTTTTGGATAATACTATCTTGGATTTCTTTAGATAGTGTCGATAGTTCCTGCAATTCCGAGTCGGACTTTCGCCTCGCATCTCGGAGTTTCTGAATGGTTTTTTCATGAGTGTAGATTCCTTCCAAATATGGCTTTACATGTTTTTCCTTCAAAAGAAATCGGCTTTTGACTGACATTTCACCTGTCCAGTCTTCTCGATGTACTTTTCTTTCTACAAATACTTCGCTTGGTTCCCCTGATCCATACCATCGAATTCTAATTGCTTCAGCACCTTCAGACCTTTCTATCCGACCCGTATACAAATCCATTTCGTTATTGTCTAGATATACTGACGATATTGATCCATCGAATTTCCCTGTTTTTCCAGCATAGAAAAATACTGGTAGATTCCTCAATATATACAGTTTGACTTCTGTTACATTATCCACATGGACCCAATATTTGGTTGTTTTTCGGACAAACACTTGGGAATTATCCCGGTCTAATGACAGCCTCCTCGAGCTCTGGGGATTTTCAGTGTCGCCATTTAGTGCTCTGGACACTGTACTATATAGTTTGCTCAATCGAAGGATCATGGCATCGGTGTTTTGATAGTGGAGCGGGTTGGCGGATAGACGAACCGTATAAGTAGATTGAAGTTTATATGGCGTATGCTTGTCGTGTTTCTCGAGTATCTTGGTAAATCCAGTATGGTTGAGTTTGGAAAAACGACTTAGTTGGCTCAATTCAGCAGTGATTCTCTCTAGCTCTTCTTGAAGTCGTAGAATTGCCACTTCTTCCAGTTTGTTCCAGTCCATGGATGAAAAGGCTGCTTCGTAGTGCAAGAGTTTCCGATTCAATTCATCACCTTTGACGTTTTTGAACCTCAGTATCTTGTCGATTTCCTTGTCCAATTCTTCGACAATGATAGATTCATCATATTCGTCAAATTCGCCATTTCCACGAGTTCCGTTTTTGATCAATTCTTTGAATCGAATATAGTCAAGATAATGGAATCTCCATTCCGGATAAATTTTAGATTGGAATGATTCACCAAATTTCATCTTGTTCGTGTTGCAGATCTCTGGTAGTTAATCTTTTCATCTGAAACAAACATCTAGACAGTTGGGCAATTATCGTGTTGATTGGCACTCATTGATTGACCGGGAGCGACTTGCCAACCAACAAAATCAGTGCTTTACTAGCAGAATTGTTTAGCTGTCAGAATTGCCTAGCAATTCTGCTAGTAAAAAAGATGGATTGCGAAAGGGTGGCCCGTGTTGGTACTGGTTATCCGGCCGATGCAATAGAGTTTAATAAAGACATTGGGGTGGGTGGAAATCGATTTTGCTGTGGAACATATACATTGGTCGAAGGGGAAAATAAAAGGATAGGGACGCTAATGTTTGGGCAGCTCGGACATGACGACACACCATACAATATCCGACATTTAGACACATTTGGAATACTGGATGTAGAGTGGCTCCGAACACAAGAATCGCAAATATTGGCAGTAGATTCGGGTGGATATTTAAACCGGTATAGTATTGATCTAGATGGATGCATCAGTCTGAAAGAGAGACATGGAAACACTAATGAAACCAACTATATGTATTTGTCAGTTGATGTTGACAAAAGAGAGAAACGAACCGTTTGCAGTAGAAATGATGGGAAAATAGATATATGGAACATGGAAACTGGAAGGCTGGAAAGAACAATAGAGGGACACGATGGATTGGAAATATGGGAAGCATGTTTCGATAGTTGGAATGAAGACATTATATATTCAGGAGGAGACGATTCAAGTTTTTCCGTATGGGATATACGATGCCTGAACATCACCCAGAAATACAGAAAGCACAGAATGGGCGTTACTTGTATATCACCACATCCGTTAATTTCAACCTTGGTGGTAACAGGAAGCTATGATGAGAAAATCCAAGTATGGGACAAAAGGAATATGAAAGATCCTATTGGGCGGGTAGAAGAGCCAGGAGGAATATGGCGATTAAAGTGGAATCCACACGATTCCAAGTTACTTGCAGCAGCTAGAATGGATAAAGGAGCAAGTGTACATGATTTTGGAAGATTTGAGGGAACATTAAACAGTTTGTACTATACTGGACATGGATCGATGGTATACGGAATTTCATGGGGGAAGGGGAATATTATTGCATCGTGTTCATTTTACGATCAGTTATTGGATTTTTGGAGAGTGAATAAAAACAAGAATGTCGAACGTGAAACCGGTATTTGTCAAGCAGACTAGTCGAAAGAACAAGGAAAGGATTATCAAGATAGTAGAACAACAAATTGATCCGTTGGAGCCAAGCAAATTCAAACACAAAAAGATAGCCAAACCACCGCCAGCACCACCGGCACCAGTACTTCATTCACCGCCGAGAAAAGCAACACCAGAAGATTACAGAGCGTGGAGAATACCGCCTGCAATTTCCAACTGGAAGAATCCAAGAGGATACACGATACCACTAGATAAAAGATATGTTTCAGAAGCAAACGCATGTACAATGAAGATCAATGAAAAGTTTGGACATTTTGCCGAAGCATTGTGTATTGCCGAAACGCATGCCAGAGAAGAAGTAGATAAAAGGAATTTGTTGCAGCAAAAGTTAGTAGAAAAGGAAAGAAAAGACAAGGAGGAAAACCTGAAAAGGGTAGCACAGCGGGCAAGAGAGAAGAGGAGAGAAAAAGGGCGAGAAAGAGAAGTGAGTGGGAAAATAGAGCTTGGGGTATCACAGCCCACATTGAATCGAGAGAGTGTACATGATCAAAGATTATTCAATCAGGAAGAAGGGGTTGGGAGTGGATTTGGACCAGAGGATGGATATGACATTTATGACCAACCATTATTCAGGGGATCGAATTCCAATGCCATATACAGGTATACCAAGAGAATTGATGATCGACCAGTAGAGTTTGAAAAGGCAGAACAGACAGAAGATCCGTTTGGAGTGGAACAATTTTTGCAGGAAGCTAGGCAGGGAAGATAAGGAGACCGATAACGAGAAGAGATTGCAAAGAGTGCAGATCGGAATGGGAGTCACGGGATCACGGATAGCGATAGGCGAAGTAATTTACAAGACGCAAGGTGTAGGGATAGAAGGATTTATGAAGATGTTTTGGGAGATGCATTTTGATAGCTACTTGGATGTTGCTGGATGGATAAAGGAAGGAGAAATTCGAGAAATGATTCAGAAACAAGAGGAGATGGTTGTTCAGATAATTGAGGAATTGAAGAAGAGGATCGAAGAATTTTTAATAGGAGAAGAGTTGGGGAATGGAAAAGAGAATAGAGAAGTGTTGAACAGTGTTCGATTGATGACGAGGTTGCTTCCATTTTGTTTCGAGGCAGAAAGAATAAATGAGCGAGTGATTGAGTTGTTGTGTAGAAACATCAAGGATGACGATGAAGAGTGGAAGGGATTTGCTTTGAGGGTGGTTGATTTGTTATTCATTCCAGGATTCACATTACCGCCAGGACTAGGAGGGAAAACCAAGATATTTTATACTATATGGGAATCAGGGATAGGGACAGGAACCGAGATGGAAAGGTTTGAGGGGATCGATTTGAACCGACAAGATGTATGTAGGTTGTTGTTGGTGATGCTGGCATGGGAAGTTTACAGCGGGAGAAAGACAACAACGCCAGTATCGCCGTTTAGATTGATTGTTTGCTGTACAATGAGAGAAGAGATAGTACTGGCACTTTTTTGCAGTTTGTTGAATGGAATATGCAAATACGATTCCGGATGGAAAATGCCATACAATCACTATGTATTTATCAATGACGAGGAGAAAATGGTGAACACATCACTACATATACTTGATTTGCTATTAGATTTTGACTATGACTACCAGAATTCCTATGGAATTCTGACAACCAAAGAAGTTCTGACAGTCAAAGAAATTGAATCGACAAAGAATTTTGACGGTCAAAAGTATTCTAATATGTTTAGGTATGTTGTTTCTTTGCTGTACCGAGAAGAAGATTTTGGATTCATTTTGAATGGGATATACAATCTTGTTAGCAATCCCAGTCGATCGCAAAGCACATTTTTTCCCGGGTCTATGAACGAGATTCAAGTGTACCCGGAAGTTTTAATTTTGTTATGGAGAATGATAGAGCAAAATGCCGGGTTTTTCAAGTTTTTTGCAGAATCCGACAAGGTATTGGAAATTTTGGTATTATTGCTGCATCAAATGGAAAGAGAACCTATAGGCAATATTGCAAATTTGACGTGCTTCATAATTCTTTATCTAAGTAGCGAAAGAGAGTTTTCAGTCAAGTTGAACACGCGATTTCGAGGAACGTACTATTCGCATGTATGGGAAAACCATGGGGATCTACTTGTACAGACATATTGTAGATTGATGATGAAATATGAGCAGGTTATGAAAAATACGGGGGAATGTATGTTGATGGGATTGGCCAACATTTCACCATTTATCAAGACACTTAATCCAGTTACAATTGAAAGACTTGTCAGTACATTTGAAAAAATTTCGAATCCTGCGAAACTGTATTGTATCGATCCGGATTTACCGCCATATTCCAGACTAGTGACACTTTTGATTGAAATATTCGACTACCTTGTACAATATCAGTATGATGGGAATTCGTTCATGATATATTCATTGTTGAAGCACCGAGAGCATTTTTTCCAAATTGATGGGTACGAATATTCCGAATATATTATGATGAAGAGGAATCAAGTAGAAGGGATGATAGGCGAAGCAAAAGGGCAAGAATCCATAATATCAGAAACCGAGTTTGGTAAGATCAAAAAGGAGCTTGGGGTGGAAACATTAGTATTCCTGATCAATTCGCTACTTCCCGAGGTAGAAAAAATGAGTAAAAAACAAGAAATGACAGACGACCGAATAATTTTAGATAGTCTTCAAAGTCGGACACTTGTGGGAATACTTCCACCACAAAAACAAATATGCATTAGACGATTCCAAATGAATTCGGAAATATCACAATGGCTACGAGAATTTCTGCTAGCTTTACTAGCAGAATTTCCTAGCAATTCTGACAGTAAATAGTAAATAAAAATGGAGGAACGGAGACGGTATGAGGTCACGGAACAAGAGTATGAGCGAGCAAGGGAAACAATACAAAAGGCCGTCAAAGAGGAACCAGGAATATTTGATTATGATGGGTATAAGGAAAAGGCAGAAAAGATGAAAGAGACTAAAAAGGCACGATATATACCAGACATGTTAAAAGAGACGCAAAAGAGAAAACGAGAAAGTGGAAAATGAACAATGTTTTGAGTAAGAGGAGAGCAAGAGATTTATTGGTTGGTGGTATCTATTTACTAGAATGATGGATAGTGATTGAAGTGATGCTTCTGGTAACGGCAATTATTGTTACGGTGGTGACTACAGGAGCATGGAGTTGTGAAGACAGCGATTACGGAGGAGGAATATTTCACGGGATGCCAATTAGTGTAGAGAAGAGAAACATTTACCAGATAGAGGAATTACAGAAATCTGATCCGGTAATGGGACAATCGCACCCGTGGAAAAACATTCCCAAAGCCATGCATCGGAAGGACAAGTTTCTAATATTTTTGGGGATTATGACACGGGTTGATGGATACGAGAGACGAAAAGTAATTAGGGAATCCCTGCTGAGTCAGCCGATTTTCAAGACCGACTGTCCATCCGTAGTAGCAAAGTTTTTTATTGGGATCAATGAACGGAGTGATTGGAGATTGATCAAGCAAGAAATGGAACAGTATGATGATTTGGTAGTGTTTAATCTCAAGGACAGGTATCGCAATTTAGCCGAAAAAGTGCTTTCTTTTTTTGACTACGCCACCACCTTTTACAACAGTTCATTCATTTTCAAGCTAGATGATGATGTGTACATAAACACAGAATATGTGATGAGACTTTTAGCAAAGTTTCATCCTGGATACAACTGGTACATGGGGGCCATGCTAGAAGGCGGAAGGCCATGCCGGTACCCAGAGATTGACAATTACCTTTCAAAGGAACAGTATCCGTCTGACGAGTTTCCAATGTATGCACAGGGCAGTGCATATATTCTTTCGACCACACTAGTACGCCAATTCATGAAAAAACTGCCGATCCGATTTGTTCCTATTGAAGATGTCAACACCGGGACCATGGTCAATGAGTTGGACGAAACAGTTGCGTACATATCACTAGATAAGTGGATTGTGTTTTACCCCGAGTATTATGCCGGTGATACACCCAACTGCATGCATCCACTTGACAGCGCACAATTACTGGCTGAATTTACTAGCAGAATTGCCTAGCAATTCTGACAATCAAAATTTACTAGTAGAATTCCAACGGGATTCTGGCAGCAAAGAAATCAATAAAGATGGTTTACTAGCAGAATTGCAGAGTAATTCTGACAGTCAATCAAAGGATGGAGGGGTTAGTTGAGGTTGTTGATTATCCGATTTTATTGGATGGGTGTCAATCAGTTCAAAATACAGTATTTTGGGCGTCGCTCGTGACAGTTCCATTTTGGATGCCGGGATGGTTTTCGGTAGCATTTTGGATCGGATTTTTTCTTTCGCTCGATTCACCAAAACGTGCATGTATCCTACTTGGTGTACTAGTTGCCCTGGGCCAGGAACTTACTGTTCCATCCAAACATTCCACACTCATTTTCGCCATCCAGCCCCTAGTCTACCACCTCTTCAAGCACATCTCATCAGTTTTACTACCACTTTCACTAGCAGAATTGCCTAGCAATTCTGACAGCAAAAGTAATTCTGCTAGTAAAAAAGGTCAAAAAATTCCGACGGCAAGGAAAATTTTGGTAACCAATTTGTTTCTTAGACCACCACCAGTTGGGATTTGGACTGATTACAAGGATGTTCGATTATTCACTTTTGTATCGGCAGTCCTGCCACGATTTAGTGTGGTAATTCTTCAAGAAGTATTTTCAGTAGGATCCAATCGACGAGCCATTCTTATTTCACTTGCCAAAATACATGGATTTGGGTATTGTGGCTATCCGGAATCGCCACTATTCCCACAGGTCGATTCTGGCTTGCTTGTTCTATCTAAATATCCGCTCTTGGAAATGTCCCATGAAACCTTTGAAAATGGAGTAGGAGTGGATTGGATAGCAAATAAAGGGGTGATGTACGTCAAGATGTTATGCGGAGACCGGATTGTACATTTGTTTAACACACATACGCAGGCCAATTATCCTTGCATTCAAGAAAAATGCGACAGTGTTCAGATGGAACAAATAGAACAGATGGGAAGATTTATTAGAAAGAAGACGACACGCATCAAGACCAACGAAATGATATTGGTGACTGGTGACATGAACATTGATGCACTTCGACCTGGGTCTCAGTATCCAGCCATGTTTTCCACCATTGCGTCTGCAGTTCCTGACACACATCGACTAGTAGACATATTCTTTGAAAAGTACGGGAAGCACATGCAAACGTTTCTAAACGCACCTGAATCGATTGATCGGGCATTTGTAGGAATTCCTGCTGACACTGCACCCGAACAATGGATCGACATCCAAAACACTACTATTAACCCTATGGCCTTGGCACCCAACCCCTACGACCTAACCCATCTTTCCGACCATTTTGCTAGCGTAATTTTATTGACTGTCAGAATTCCTACGGAATTCTGCTAGTAAGATTAGCTATTCGAATCTCAAAATTCCGAGGTTTATCTGGAGTTTTCTCAAGTCACTCATCAATAGACCCGGCTTTTCTCAATTGTTTCCTGGCCTCCCATTCTACCTTTTTAGCTGGATCAGAACCTAGGTTATTCCAAGGTAAACATGTCTTTATAGTTTACCAACTCTGTCCACGCTGCTTCGATCTTGTCAAGTTCCGCCTTTTTCTCGTCCTTTTCTATCTGAAGATACGGTCCCGGGTCGGAAGCATCTGTACTCACTCCATATCGTGATGGTTCATAAATTTCCTTCCATCGATGATAAATCATGGTTTCTAGATATTCCCATGTCATCCATATCTCGACATGGTCAGTCTTCCAGACTTTTAGCACTTCAAGATATGGTATTGCAGCTGGTACTTGACTATACCCCTTGTCTCCTTCCTTTATTCGGTCATTTTCGGATTGATTCATCTCTAACCTTATCTTGAACACTTCAACATCATTAAATGCCCTGACCTGCACCTTTTCATGTGAAAATCCCGAAATATCTAGAGCTGGATTAGTGTTCTTCTCCACGTTGGTAAAATGGCTTTTGAGTTTTTCCAGCTCTACAAATGCCCTTTCAATATTGGCCAATTCTTCTGCTATGTAAGTTCTCTCGTCCGAAGAATATTCACTAGCTGTATGCCATTCAAGACTGTATTCGTATTCCAGTCTTTTGTTAATGTTGCAGATATAGTACCATGTAGGTTCCACCCGTTCCGAAATTTCCAGGATCTGGAGATATGGAACAGCTTCGGCTGGAACTGGCTTGAATCCTTGAGATCCGCCTGCTACTCGTTTAATTTCTTTTTTTAGCCGAATTAAAGTCCACATCTCTTTGAGTCTACCTAGATAAGTATTGGGAACTCTAAATCGTGTAAATTGCAACTTGAGTTTTTCGAGTTCGCTGAATGCATGCTCAACGGCACGGCGAAGCGAGTCAGCTTTGGCGATATCACTTGCACTGTATAGATCGCTAGGCCAGAGACTGGCATCGAATTCACGGGACATGATTTGACGATAGACCATTGTAACATAAGACCAATTTGGAGGGACCGAATGATCGATTCCCAAAGTTCCGAGATGTGCATCGACACCTGGTACCACATTGTTAGAAGCTTGGGTCGGATCGGCTTTTCGAGAGTTTTCCCAAGATTTTCTAAGATCTCTAGAGTTTTTCTTGTTAGTCTCCAGAGAAGCTCTTCTCCTCTTTTTCGAACTGGATAAGGTTGGGGGAGGAGGAAGTTTGTGAACGATATAGAGTTGTCTCACCATTGAAGCTATTGCTATTGGAAGACCCAGAAAAGAAGATCGTTTGCATCCATCGAGACTCAGAGTAGCCAATTCGATACTACTCACCAGAACGAGAAGGATTCTCAGGACATGGTCCTTGACGTAGTCTTGGAGAGCCAGACACCAGACATAGGACTTGAAAAGACATTCAAACCTGTACCAACCTCTATCTTGCAAAGAATTGAAGATACAGTAGAGTTTTCCGGGAGTAGAATAGACTTCCATCCAAAGCCAGGCCATGATAGGGTTCAACAAGTAGTGTAACTTTGACTGTTTACGGGCCAGAATAGTCCTGTGAAAATGGACGATGCATATGGCCGGAACCAACAGTCTAGAAGCATGAATCAGAAATGATGGAATGTTCTCAACCAAATCCAAAGAGAGTCTCGGGTCCATTAAATCCACACCCATTATTTTTTATTTGCTAGCAGAATTGCTAGGCAATTCTGACAGTCAAAAGAAGAAGGATGGTAAAATAGACCTATCACATCGATTCTTTTTTTAGGATTTACTACCTGAATTTTTTGACTGTCAGAATTGCTTTGCAATTCTGCTAGCAAATAAAAAAGGAATCGAGGGGATGGGGACAGGGGGTGAGGAGTAGGGATAGTGGGGAGTAGGGATAGTGGGGAGGAAAAGCGAAATTTCCAGAAAGTGATATTTTGCACCAATTCGCACCAATGGGAAATCACCATCCCGTTTGGGAAACGAAACCGACCAATAGACCGAGCCGAATGAATCCAGTCGAATCAGTCAAGTTTTTTCCGAGATGCGCACTACTACACGATGTGAACCACTAGATCCAGATTTCCAGCCACGAGCAAGATTCCCCCAACCATCACTCATCTCTTTGACTGTCAGAATTGCAAAGCAATTCTGCTAGTAAATTCTGACAGTCAAAAAAAGAAGGGAGGCGGGTGGAAGGAGAACGAGAGTAGGACAAGAAGAGAAGCATTGCGAATGCATTTTTTTAGCAAGACATCCCTTTTTCTTTTTTTACTAGCAGAATTGCTTCGCAATTCTGACAGTCAAAGAAGAGAGGGGGAGAAAAGATAGATATCTGGTTGATCCTGCCAGTAGTCATATGCTTGTCTCGAGGACTAAGCCATGCATGTGTCAGTATAAGCCCAAGAATGGCGAAACTGCGAAAGGCTCAGTAAGACAGTGATAATCTGCACGGCTATAAAACATACACGGATAACTGTGGTAACCCAGAGCTAATACGTGAGGCAACCTTCGGGATGCTGGACTTGTTAGACAATCAACTTTTTTTTTGCTAGCAGAATTGCTTTGCAATTCTGACAGTCAAAGAAGAGAAGAGGGGAGACAGAACAAATCATGATCGTATGGCCAAGAGCCGACGACTAGCCGTATGAATTTCTGGCCTATCAGCTTGTCGGTAGGATAGGGGCCTACCGAGGCAGTGACGGGTACGGGGAATTAGGGTTCGATTCCGGAGAGGGAGCCTGAGAAACGGCTACCACATCCAAGGAAGGCAGCAGGCGCGCAAATTACCCAATCCCGACACGGGGAGGTAGCGAACAAGAAATAACGGTGCGGGGCCATATGGTCCTGCAACTGGAATGAAGGAGAGGTAGAAATACTCCTGAAAGCAACTGGAGGGCAAGTCTGGTGCCAGCAGCCGCGGTAATTCCAGCTCCAGTAGCATATATTAATGTTGTTGCAGTTAAAACGCTCGTAGTCGAATATTCTTCTCTTTTTTTTCACTAGCAGAATTGCAATGCAATTCTGACAGTCAAAAAAGAGGGGGGAGAGAGTTACCTTGAGGAAAAGAGAGTGTTCAAAGCAGACGAAAGTTTGAATACACTAGCATGGAATAACAGCACGTTTGTGTGATGTTGGTTTTACATGGATGATGGTGAATAGGGACAGTTGGGGGCAGAGGGATTCACGAGTCAGAGGTGAAATTCTAGGATTTCGTGAGGACCAACAGAGGCGAAGGCGTCTGCCAAGGATGTTTTCATTGATCAAGAACGAAAGTTAGGGGAGCAAAGACGATCAGATACCGTCGTAGTCCTAACTGTAAACTATGCCGACAAGGGCTTGTAGAATCGGAGAGGTTCTGCAGGACCTGGGAGAAATCGTAGTCTTTGGGTTCTGGGGGGAGTATGGTCGCAAGAGTGAAACCTGAAGGAATTGACGGGAGGACACCACCAGGAGTGGAGCCTGCGGCTTAATTTGACTCAACACGGGGAAACTTACCAGGGCCAGACATGACGAGGATTGACAGATTGAGAGCACTTTCAAGATTTCATGGAAGGTGGTGCATGGCCGTTCTTAGTTGGTGGAGTGATTTGTCTGGTTAATTCCGATAACGAACGAGACCTCCGCCCCTATTTCTTTTTTTTTTTGACTGTCAGAATTGCATTGCAATTCTGCTGGTAAAAAGAAGGAAGCATAGGGGGACAATTTGCAACTAGCAAGGGGAAGCAGGAGGCAATAACAGGTCTGTGATGCCCTTAGATGTTCTGGGCTGCACGCGCGCTACACTGGCACACACAACGAGAGGCTGCTCCGAGAGGAGTGGCAAAACAGCAAAGTGTGCCGTGCTGGGGATCGGAAGTTGCAACGACTTCCGTGAACGAGGAATTCCTAGTAGGTGCGGGTCATCAGCTCGCGCCGATTACGTCCCTGTCCTTTGTACACACCGCCCGTCGCTACTATCGACGAATGTGCAGGCGAGGCTGTTGGAGTGTTTGGCAGGCAACTGGCGAGCCAAAGACAGACAAGCCTGTATGTTTGGAGAAAGTAAAAGTCGTAACAAGGTTTCCGTAGGTGAACCTGCGGAAGGATCATTAACAAATCTTTTTTTACTGTCAGAATTGCCTGGCAATTCTGCTAGCAAAAATTCTGACAGTAAAAAAAATATAAAGGATGGAGATTTTGACAGATATTGATACAACAAATAAAGTTTTGACAACGGATCTCTAGGCTCTTGTGACGAGGAAGAACGCAACAAGACGCGAAATTCAACGGGAGCTAGTGGCCTTGAACGTTGGTGTTCGAATGCACACTGCATCACGAGTTAACATCGCGATACTCCTCCTCCATCGATATTTTCGTTTTTTTACTACCAGAATTGTTACCTATCAGGATTGCTAGGCAATTCTGGTAGTAAAAAAAAGATGGCTCTGAGGATCTGGGCTCAAATCGATACGGAGAATAGGATGAATTTTCATATTCTTTTTTCTTTACCGGCAGAATTTCCCTGTAGGGAAATTCTGATAGTCAAAAAAAGATGGGGGAGGAGAGAAGACCTGCCGAACTTAAGCATATCAGTAAGCAGAGGAAAAGAAACCAACAGGGATTTCCGTAGTAGCGGCGAGCGAAGAGGAAATAGTTCGTCCCGAACCATCTGCCAGCAATGACGGAAGGAATGTGGGGGAAGAAGATTTTGGGAGTATTGGT